>OY292397.1:2062488-2343031 GCA_958496205.1 Idaea biselata
CTAAATGCATCTTAAGTAGTTTCCCGAACAGTTTCAAATTGGAACTGGTGAAGCTCGTCCGTCAGAGATTGAGTTTGAAATAGATCACTTTCAGGCTTACCTTTCTCTTTCTGGTCTCTATTAGAGACCAGTCCAGTTGTAAGGTATGTAGATTGTAGGTATACCTACGTAGAAATCTGTTCAATTTTACATACTATTGGTACGAAGCGGAACTCACTGCCCGCAACTTGGACTCTAACACCCGTATTTATAGACGAAACTGAGTGATTACTTTGGCTAAGTAATGCCCTGTCTCGCTCTTATTAGTGACTAGCAGCTCCTCCCGTGGGAATATAGGGATCAAAAGTAGCCTATAGCCTTCCCCAATAAATGGACTATCCAACACCGAAAGAATTTTTCAAATCGGACCAGTGGTTCCTGAGATTAGCGCGTTCAAACAAACAAACAAAAAAACAAACAAACTCTTCCGCTTTATAATAGTAACTAGCAGCTCCCCGCGGTTTCACCCGCATAAGTCCCGATCCCGTGGGAAAATCGGGATCAAAAGTAGCCTATAGCCTTCCTCAATGAATGGACTATCCAACCCCGAAAGAATTTTTCAAATTGGACCAGTGGTTCCTGAGATTAGCGCGTTCAAACAAACAAACAAACAAACAAACAAAAACAAACAAACTCTTCCGCTTTATAATAGTAATAGATAAAATAGATTTTTAACGTCAACGAGAATGTGACAGACACATTACTTAGGCAAGTGCCATAACTACAACTAAGGTTGTAGTTAAGGCAATCTTACAATCGTACGTAGGTAGAGTCCAGGTTTAAGTGTAGGCATAGGTTTCTTCTAAGTAAGCAGTTACACAGTCGACTTCATCGTCGCTTCCCATCAGGTGAGATGATTGATCTCATGGAAAGCGGAAATTCAAGCTTATCTCATGCAAAAAAGTATGATTCCGGTTGAAAATTCAAGTTTTTAAAACTCTTTGTGCCTTGGATCAAACATAATCTTTTATCTCATCTTCCACAGATCAATAAAACTATCATCTCCACGTCTAAACAACATGACCCTCATCGGTTGCGTCCTCGTGTACTCCGCGGTCGCGTTGCTCGGCGTCGACAATGCAACTTTACCCTCATATGTACCCTTCTCTGCTATGTGCACGGTAAGTGGCCTTACTAGCTTAGCTTAGCTTGTGCTACGGCCGTTGATCTTGTACAGTCGTACGAGTTAAGAAAACCTGGGGTCAAATTCCTTAGAGTGACCTGAAAATTGACAGGTGAGCCACGCCATACGGACAAAAAAAATCTCACCTATAAAAAACATAGGTACATCCAAGGTACATCCGAATTGATAACCAAATCTTATTCTGAAATCGGTTACAAAAAGAGAAGATTGTAACTATCACTTCAAAGTAAGTTCAATCAGACACACGGAAATTCTTTTTCCGATTCCCATTTCAAAATTATTTAAAGATCAAAACAAAAGGTGTCTTTGTGTATTCGAATATATTTTCGATATGTGCTGTATTTACAGCATTCTGTTTCATAATTCAGATACTAAATCCGGTCATATGAGCAATGTTTAGATTTTTCTTCTGTTTTCGCGATATTGGTTGGAATTTAAAGACATTTTTCGGTTTTAATCGCGTGGCGTTCCTTACTTTTTGCATTGTTTCAACGCTCAACATTTCACCACGCGATTAAAACCGAAAAAAAAATCTTTAATTTCTAAGCAATGTTTATCTAAGGATAGTTACATAAAGACCTGTTCTTACCTACCGTAAGTTTACAGAAACAAAGCATTGTAAATTAACTATTCGTGCCATTTACTGAACATCGTCGTACATGAACATCACAAGGAGATTAAAACTTGGTATTTTCTTAGGTTTCATTTTCTTAGGCCTGTGTTTATCTAGGTTAGGCTTAAACACTGACTACATTCTGACTACCTATCGTATTGTTTTCAATATTTACCTATAACGAGACTACAATTTTCGTTGCGTTTTAGCGTTTTAAGTACGTAGGTAAAAGTTCCTGAAATTTAACTCTTCTGTTTTCGCTGATATTAAACTCATTTTTTTCGGCTTAAATCGCGTTGTTTTTTTTTACATTAAACATTTTAAAACGCCCGACGTTTCGAGGTCTTAAAATCCATCGAACCGTTAGACTACAAGAATGACAAATCAAAAATTGGATACATACATACATACATACGCTCGAAAAACATAAGCCTATTTCGGTAGTCAAGTAAAAAATGAGTTTCGACTTCAATTTTAAAATTATATCTAACGATATTATCGAATCCACACTATCATCGCTTAATGGCGATTCGATATCTTTCAAAGAAAAATAAGCCTTACATCCAGGCCCTAAGACATGTAATCTTCAGAATCCCTTTCTTTGCAGGGTAGAGTATACATTCTTTCGGCCGGATTCTCGCTGGCATTCGGCTCGATGTTTGCGAAAACGTATCGAGTTCATAGGATATTTGTGAGGTAAGATATTTATACTGTACACTTAGGAACTTCATGAAAATATCTTCGCTTAGACTGCCTCTTGATAGACAAAGTGTTTCTAGAAAGGTTTAGCTGGGCATTTTCAATAGTGATACGTAGGTATCACTATTGTTAACTTTTAAGGAGAAAGTCTTCCTACTCTAAGAAGTCCAGTCCAAAACATTGTACAATCCTCCCTTAATAATTGTGAATTCACCTCCCTGTTTAAAAATTACACGGATCTTAATGGGTGACGAGGTGACAAAAACTATTGTAAAAAGTAAAGATCACGCGATTGAAACCCATGTAAATATGTTATTTATTATGTGTTACAAACGTGTTAGTTTAACACACTTTTTAAACTTAAACAAACAAACGGGTTACACAAGCCGTGGTCCCGAGAAGACTAACGCGACGTGATCTAGACCCGAAGTTCTAAAATTAATGTGTTAACATTAATTTTTAATTTAACATTAATTAATTAATTAACATTAATTTAATGTGTTAACATTAATTTTTAGTGTTAATCCCCACTTAGGAAATAGGTACTGATTTTTGAAAAAAAATGCTTTCAAAAACTTTAGTACCCGGCGGGATTCCTACACGTTTGACCGCTTCGCCACGGGTAGCCCTCCTGCCAGGCCAGATCTTGCGAGTAAGGCCTCGTCGCGGGTTCGAATCCCGCCGGGTACCTACTAACATTTTTGAAAGCATTTTTTCAAAAAGCAATATAATTTCCCAGCAACCGCAGTGGGGTCTGCAAGACGAAGCTCCTTCAAGACACGCCTCTCATCTCCCTCGTCTGTGCCTTGCTCGTGATAGACGGCATGATCGTCACGCTCTGGACCATGTTGGATCCCATGGAACGGCATCTGAAGAACTTGACCATCGAGATCAGTGCCACTGATAGAAGTGTTATTTATCAGCCTCAGGTTTGTCATCATTTTTAGGGTTCCGTACCTAAAGGTAAAAACGGGACCCTATTACTGAGACTTCTCTGTCTGTCTGTCCGTCCGTCCGTCTGTCCGTCTGTCACCAGGCTGTATCTCATGAACCGTAATAGCTAGAAGGTTGAAATTTTCACAGAAGATGTATTTCGGTTGCCGCTACAACAACAAATACTAAAAACAAAATAAAACAATTATTTAAAAGGGGCTCCCATACAACAAACGTGTTTCAAAAATAACAAGGAGTTTAGTACAATGTGAGGTCGCTTCTGATTGGTCAGGACAAATCGAGTTGGTCATGGAATTCAAAATGGCTGCCCTATCTGTCAAATATACCAGTCTGCCTTACTTACCAAAGAGTTTCAAGTTTCAAATTTTCTTTGTGCCAAGGTTTTTTTTTTTTTTTTTTAGTTATTCGGTCGTTTGATGGGGTAAGAATCGAAGATAAATATTTCATATTTTCCTATAAAATTTAAAAATTGGTTGTTGTAAACCATTTTAGGGTTCCGTATCCAATTGTGATAGTGGTAAGGAACCCTTTGTGCGCGAGTGTCGCACTTGCCCCGTTTTTTTAAGCTATTGCATAGCTTTTATCGCGGGCTTTGAGCTTTGAATGAAGAAATTTCGTAACGAAAAAACCTAACACCCCCCACTCCGCCTAGCATGTTGCCATGGTAACCATGGCAACGTGGTACAAAATAAAAAAATAAAAATAAGAATTGCATAGGTTGATAAAAAATGCTATGCAATAGCTTTACCGCGGCAGTCCCCGAGTGCCACACGTTTTTTTTATGTTCAAGGCACAAAATAAGTACCTATAAGTACGTACAGTCAAATACTTTTTTCAATGGCGGAAAGAGATGTATTTTTTTTTATTAGGGTCGCTACTTTGTTAGGGAAGAGTTACTGGCCGCTACAGCAGGTGAAAACTTTATCACTGAAAAGTAAAATGGGCACTTCCGTTCTAAGCGGAAGTTGTTAGTGTCATTTTTTATTTACCCGTCCATTTTTTCTAGCCAATAGTGCAGTATTTTTCGACTTTTTTTTTAATTTGTTAAACGACCTCTTTTTACATTAGTTAATTAGGAACTTGATTTTTCAATAGGTTACTTTTAACGTGTTTTACCACTGAATACATTAATACACTGAATACATTAAAAGTAAACATAAATACTACACATAAACAGAAATGTTAATGTGTAGTATTTATGTTTACTTAAACACAGACTTTAAGCTTTATAATATTACCTTTACTTTATTTTATTTTATGTAGGTACCTATATTTATTCAGTTTACAAAGTTTATTAAGCTATTGCATACCTTTTATTGCGGGCTTTGAGGTTTGAATGAAGAAATTTCGTAACGAAAACAACCTAACACCCCCCACTCCGCCTACCATGTTGCTGAGCTACATGGTAACCTTGGCAACGTGGTATAAAATAAAAAAATAATATAATTGCATAAGTTGATAAAAAATGCTGTGCAATACCTAGTCCCCGAGTGCCACACGATTTTTTTTCTTGTCATACAAATTGTTCCGTACCAGATTGTATTCCTAGATGCAAACATAACAGTATTGTAAATTTGATAAAAAGAGCAGCCGCTAGTTTTATCTAAGACTGATCCTATAAACTACTAAAATTAATTCTAATAAAGCTGTTTAATTACAAATTTCCAGATAGAAATCTGCAAATCCCAAAACACGACCGGCTGGCTCTGCGCCCTCTACGCATACAAAGGCCTCCTCCTCATCGTTGGAGTGTACATGGCGTGGGAGACCAGAAACGTCAAGATATCAGCTCTCAACGACTCCAAATACATCGGCATCAGCGTCTACTCGGTCGTCATCACGAGCGCCAGTGTGGTCGTCATTGGAACTATTATATCTGAGAGAGCTACCCTGGCTTATATTACTATTACAAGCCTGATACTGATTACGACTACTTCTACGCTCTGTCTGCTGTTTTTGCCGAAGATTATTGCTATTAGGAGAAATGGTAAGATAGGAGATAGATAAATATAGTAGCACTAAGCAACTAGGCTTGTACTATTGGTACAGGGATTAATACACTTTTTAAATCCACACTATTTGTTAACATAGTTACATTTTCAAGGGTCTTACTCATGGTTGAAACCTCGAGGTAAGAAAATAAATAAGCGATTATATGACTCGGGCAAATGTACCTACCTACCTAACTATGAAAAACTTAATATTAGGTATAGTGTATTTTGTACGTTTTTTACATACGATATGAAACAAATATTTATGGTCAACATAAATACTTGTCCCTGGCGGCAATCGAACCGCATAACCTTCTTCGTTGCGAGGGTTTGCCCAACGCACCACAGAGTGAAAGCCTCTGTGGTGCCTTGGGCGAACCCTCGCAATAATTTCGGATTCTTTAACAATGGTTGGTTGCTACTAATCATTATACCTAAACATATTAAGAATATATAATTTATATCCGAAGACATGGGATATTCAGTGTTTTCTATGTAGGTATCATATGTATGTATTTACAAAAAAAAAAGTATAATATGTAGTATATCCGTTGTCTAATACTCATAGTACAAGCCTAGTGCTTAGTTTGGGGCTAGATTGCGCTGTGTTTAACGTCGTACAATATTATATTATTATTATATATATACCTATATTTAAATAAACATTATTTCTTAAAGTTTTTGCCAACTATGGAAATTCTTTTGAAATAATGCTTAGCGGCTATTGCGCTCCAGTTCAGTCAGATTACTTACCAGTAATCGCGGGTTCATGTCCCGTCAGGTACCTAAGGCTAAAAAAATTTAAAGCTTTTTTTCAAAAGCAACATAATCTATTCTTAGGTAAAAATATGTCCTCAATTATCAGAATCAGAAATCCAAAATTAAAATAAAGGTCCAAAACTAATTTTTAATTAATTATTGCAATAACTGATTTATTTTATTATTATTTGATTAAAATAATAACTTCCAGCTGAAGAAGACCCTGTAATCCAGAGCATGGGCCTCCGCCTCGAGTGCAAGACCCGAAGGTTTGTTACCGACGAGACCCAAGAACTGCACTTCAGGATAGAGATACAGAACAAGGTGTATAAAAGGGAGGTTGCAGCGCTTGACAAGGAGATCGGGAGGCTGGAGAAACTTCTGGCTGAGCCGCTGGATTCTATTGGCTCTAACTCTTCGATTTCTCTGCAGAGACGAGTAAGTCACAAAACTAAAAAATATGTTTATTCAATAAGATATTCCCATGATCGTTTTGAATCTTTAGTCATCTAGCGTGTCTTGAACACAACCTGAGAAGACACAATAAACTTATAGGTTTTTTATGTGATTCTGCATTATCGCATATTTATAACTATATTGGATTGGAACCGGAGCAATAATCTACACTAAGTATAATAATCCTTACTTACATTATAAGGGCGAAAGTACCTCTGTCTGTTATTTTATTATGTCAGCTGGACACCCCTAAACACTTACCTAATAAGTATGTAGATCATTTTAAAACCAATTGTCACGTTTTGAGTGCTGAACCCGTTCCGATCTAATACCGCTCTGATTTTTTAGTATTACGGCCTCTGTATGACGGTGTTCTGGTCCTAGGAAACCGTGGCGTGGCGTACATTGGTGTCTCTCGTACATTGTATGAACCTGAAAGATAGCGTACAGTATCACTTCTTGAATTCTAAAGACTTCGCACTAGCACTTGACTGGCTGACATAAATGTTGTATTATATGGGTACCTAGTTCATACTTATGTTTTTCTTTGTTCCCAGAAGGAATTAAACACAGTAGAAGAGGAAGGCAGAAGGAACAGTCAGCGAACACCAAGCGTAAGCGGTGGTCTCCCAATGTTGCTGCTGTCTGTCCTCCCTCCAGTCATACCCCGAGCGAGTTGGCCCTCAGCCGACGCCTTCCGTGGACGAAACTCCGTCAGCTTCAGCTCCCAGCCAAGACTCAACTACAGAAAGTCCCAACCAGCCATAGATCTTTACAGCCTCTGTCTAAACAAGCGAGAAGAACAACCCGGTCTACTTAGAAGACTCAAGAGCTTCTTTGGCAGCAGACCTTCCAGCCGCAAAGCTTCTACCATGTCCATAGCTGACCCAACGGGCCAGAGCATCGCGGCAGCTTTAAAAATGCACGTCGGTATGATAGCAGGACTGGTTCCAAGCAGAAAGCACTCAATGGTCCTATCCTGTAATACGCTACATGTTCCGCACCCAGAGTTAAAATTAAGACGAGAATCTTATGCTAAAAGTGGTCCTATCATCAGAGTAACAGATGACGAACCGTCCTGCTCTTATGCACCTGAAAGCAGACGGCAATCTGTAGCCCAGAAATACATTGCAGAGCCAGAGACAAGGGTCAACTTTGTTCTGCCAACGATCCACAAGAGACCAATGTCCCACCAAAATTCCTGCGAAAAGTTCAAAGGTTCTCCAAGGTTTCCGCACAGGATATCACCTACTGGCACTAGTCTTACCGCTTTAGATACGAGGAGGAAAACCAGCGCAGACAGCGTGTTCAGTATATCAGGGAAAGTCTTCGATGAACAGCGAAGGTATAGTCATCAGAACGTTAGTAACCAGGAGGCTAAAGAAAACTTGGACAATCGGTGGAAGTCTACTGAAGATGCCAGGCCTGGACCTTCCTCGTCAAGAGACTAGTCGCAATTAGGATCAACATTACCATAATTGTATTTGTCGCCACAAGGGTGCTCCATTGTACAAGGGTGTATGAATGTCAAAGAAGGTTGCATGGGTAATGAATAAACAACCTGACAACTCCCATGTCTCTAACGAGACACAAAGAGGTAAATGCTCTAACCCCCGTATTTTTAGAATCAGATGCGTTCGCTGGTTACCAGGTTTCAGCTGCGGCTGCGTTTCCACAAGAGATGTGCGAGGATGCGTTACTGGGGATGTGTTTGTTAGAACTAATAGAATCGCTCCATTTACCTAGCGCAATTAGCGCTTAGAGCAACTCCAGTGAAAAAATCTTGGCAAAGGAAGGCTAGGTAAATAGAGATTATGGAAAAGGGACATTATGAACCTGAACAAAATAGAGCCATTCTATTGGTCCTCGCCGAACACATTACATATCAACGCATCCCCGTTCATCTTTGGTAAAAACGCCAAAGATGTACGAAGATATAGATCACTAATAGCTTAGACCTAACTTAAACTATACCAAACCATGTCATTGTGCCAAAGATCTAATGTAACTTTAAACTTATCTATATCTATACTAGTATTATAAATAGGAAAGATTTATTGTATAAGATGTTTGTTTGTAACGAAAAAGCTCCAAAACTACTGAACCGATTTTAAAAATTATTTCGCCAATAGAAAGCTACATTATCGAGGAGTAACATAGATATCCCGATATTCCACGGGGTCGAGACTTACGCGGGTAAAACCCGCGGGACGATGTTAGTTTCTAATAAGGCGAAACTATTCTCAACGTGTGTGTAAAATATAGAAGCCCGTAGGTATTTCTTAACTTAAGCGGAGATCTTTATTAAGGTCTCGATTTAGTTATATAGTTTTTGTAAAAAGCCTAATCTAAGCTACTTGAAAGCATTCCAATGAGGCACATTTGAAATCGTGTCTCAAGGCAAGATCTCTGCTTAAGTCACGTCTATAGTACAGACCTTAGATTAATTAGATACACTTTTTGTATATATTTAATAATTTGTAAGTACTTACTTACCTACTATAAAACTACTATATCAATAGGACTTTGTATATAGGGTTGCCAACCGTACTATAATATATAGTATTGTACTATATTTCAGCTCAGCGTACTATATATTTTTGAAAGCACATATAGTACGCAAAAATACTATATTTCTGGCATAATTTGTAAAAAGTTGTTTCTTTTATAAATTCCTCCTCTCTGCATTTACAGAGGACTGTTTTCTACGAGTATGTAGAGGGAAAAAAGGAAAAGTCATAAAAAAGGTACTCATAATTTAAAGATTGAATGTCGGGAACATTTTTTTTATATTCAAGAAAGAAAGAGTATTTGAAAGTGTGAAAAAAAGGTTAAGTCCAAAAAATACGTAATTTTTTTCGAAATATTCTACAAAACACCGCTCTAATTTTTGTACTATATTTTTTGGGTCGTAGGTACTATATTTTTTAGCCACAAATACTATATTTTTCGAAAAAACTGTTGGCAACCCTATTTGTATACCTACCTACCTATTTTAGTCTATAATTTAGAAATAACTAGCTCGCGTCTCAAGGTTTCACCTTCGTTTATACCAATATGAAGTATAATATTTAAAAAAATACACATCCTATTATATGAAAGTTTGTGTATAAGTAGGTAAGCGAGTACGTTTGTTACTCCTTCACGCAAAAACTACAAAACCGATTGCGATGAAACTTAGTATGCAGATAGCTGGAGATCTGAATGAACACGTAGGCTACTTTTTAACCCAATATTCTCGCGGAATTGAGACTTTTAAGGGTGAAACCGCGGGGCGTTGCTAGTGTCCTATAAGTATTTTCCATCCTATGTGTTCGTACTTTAGTTTTTAAATGACTTCCACATAGGTACGTACATACACAGCCTTATTAACAAACGTGGAGTAAGGTCGGAGTAGTGAGAACATGCTTTGTCTTTTTCCGTGACAAGAACTTTCAAAGTTCTTGTCACGGAAAAAGACAGACAGAAACAAAAAGTGGTAAAATTATTCCGACCTTACCTACTCCACGTTTAAGGCCTATGGTGTTTATTTTTTCATCCTTTATTATAAGTATCTATAGAGACGACATGTATGTATCTAAAAAAATAAGAAAAGGTATTTTAACACCAAAACTGTAGATGTAGGTAACTAAAACTATTCTATCTGTTTCTATGTGTTATTCTGTTTCTGTTAAAGGTACGAGTTGGCAACGGGCGACATGAGGCGACAGCAGACGCCGTGTCGCGGCGACACTACTGGTTTCTATGTATTTCTATGAAACTCCCTACGTAGCCAGCGACACAAGGCTAGCGAGGCGTCTCGTCGAGCGAGCGTAGGGAATTTTATAGAAATACAAAGAAACCAGTAGTGTCGCCGCTACACGTCGTCCGCTGCCGCCTCATGTCGCCCGTTGCCAACTCATACCTTAATTTAGGTCCTTAGTAACCTTATCAATAAACGTGGAGTAAGATCGGAGAAGTGAGAACATGCTTTGTCTTTTTTCGTAGCAAGACCTTTCAAAGATGTCAGACAGAAACAAAAAGTGATAAAATTTCTCCGACCCGACCTACTCCATGAAAAAGGCTATTTGTGTTTAGGAGAACCGTAAACTGCCGAAACGCGGCACGAGTAGGTATTTTCAAAATTAAACCTTATCGTGTAATAGAGTTAAAAATCGCCTAAATTTCTTTGTGAAATATTGTTTCGGGTAGAGTCCGTTATCCTCCTCTAAACCTCTACGAAATAAGACAATACGTAGAGTCTGTTATCCACCTCTAAACCTCTACGAAATAAGACAATACGTAGAGTCTGTTATCCACCTCTAAACCTCTACGAAATAAGACAATACGTAGAGTCCGTTATCCACCTCTAAACCTCTACGAAATAAGACAATACGTAGAGTCCGTTATCCACCTCTAAACCTCTACGAAATCAGACAATACGTAGAGTCTGTTATCCACCTCTAAACCTCTACGAAATCAGACAATACGTAGAGTCCGTTATCCACCTCTAAACCTCTACGAAATCAGACAATACGTAGAGTCTGTTATCCACCTCTAAACCTCTACGAAATCAGACAATACGTAGAGTCTGTTATCCACCTCTAAACCTCTACGAAATAAGACAATACGTAGAGTCTGTTATCCACCTCTAAACCTCTACGAAATAAGACAATACGTAGAGTCCGTTATCCACCTCTAAACCTCTACGAAATCAGACAATACGTAGAGTCCGTTATCCACCTCTAAACCTCTACGAAATCAGACAATACGTAGAGTCTGTTATCCACCTCTAAACCTCTACGAAATCAGACAATACGTAGAGTCTGTTATCCACCTCTAAACCTCTACGAAATAAGACAATACGTAGAGTCTGTTATCCACCTCTAAACCTCTACGAAATAAGACAATACGTAGAGTCCGTTATCCACCTCTAAACCTCTACGAAATCAGACAATACGTAGAGTCCGTTATCCACCTCTAAACCTCTACGAAATCAGACAATACGTAGAGTCTGTTATCCACCTCTAAACCTCTACGAAATAAGACAATACGTAGAGTCTGTTATCCACCTCTAAACCTCTACGAAATAAGACAATACGTAGAGTCTGTTATCCACCTCTAAACCTCTACGAAATAAGACAATACGTAGAGTCTGTTATCCACCTCTAAACCTCTACGAAATCAGACAATACGTAGAGTCTGTTATCCACCTCTAAACCTCTACGAAATAAGACAATACGTAGAGTCTGTTATCCACCTCTAAACCTCTACGAAATAAGACAATACGTAGAGTCTGTTATCCACCTCTAAACCTCTACGAAATAAGACAATACGTAGAGTCTGTTATCCACCTCTAAACCTCTACGAAATAAGACAATACGTAGAGTCTGTTATCCACCTCTAAACCTCTACGAAATAAGACAATACGTAGAGTCTGTTATCCACCTCAAAGCCTCTACGAAATCAGACAAAACGTAGAGTCTGTTATCCACCTCTAAACCTCTACGAAATAAGACAATACGTAGAGTCTGTTATCCACCTCAAAGCCTCTACGAAATCAGACAAAACGTAGAGTCTGTTATCCACCTCTAAACCTCTATGAAATCAGACAACACGTAGAGTCAGTTATCTACCTTTAAACCTCTACGAAATTAGACAATTCTTTGTGAAATATTGTTTTGGATAGAGTCTGTTATCTACCTTTAACTCTATGAAATTAGAAAATTATTTGTGAAGTACTGTTTCGGGTAGAGTCTGTTATCCACCTATAGACCTCTTCGAAATTAGACAATTTTTATCTCATTAGATTCTGTAAATCTCAGACACAGTCAAATTACTTGTGAAATTGTTTTGTGTAGGCTTTAGTATAGATAAGTGGGTACTAAGTATTAAATTAAAAACGGCCAAGCGTAAAACGGGCTTGTGCACCGAGGGTTCCGTATCTACACGTAAAACTAGCTACGCTTTAAAAATATGAATTCACTTATCTTTAAAAAAGTATTCCAAGTTCTTTATATATATACCTACCATTGCAATATAATATGTTATGTACCTTATTTTGTATAATATCGTTGGTGCCAATTTTAGTGATAAATGTATGGCCCTTTTCAGATACGGAACCCTAAAAAAGCAATATTAGTAATAAACTACGTGTACCTAATACCAGTTATTTTTATAGAAAAATAAATGTGTTTTCTGTGTATCGCCCTTTTTATACGAGTACCTATGATCCCAAGAAATGTTCACATTCAACCATATCCACATTCTTTCAATTAAAAACAAGGAAAAGTATAATATAATATAAGTATAATATAACACATCATTTTCTCGAACTCCTACATGCTTCGTACGTAAGGCATGTTAAGCAGCCGGCCCCGGTTGTTATCTCTAACAGCAGTCGTTAGGTCAAGTTAGAGGCCTGAGGCCTTAGGGCGACCTGAAAACTCTAACACTGGGTGAGCCACACCACTATACGAAAAAGAAGAATCCCATCACAGTCCTACATTAATTCTAGACACTCTTTCTTCAATAATTCTCCTTATATTAGCATTGACACTGGGTAGCTCTGCATGTTTTCTTATTGACTTCTCTATCTTCTGCACCATGGCTATTTCTCGGGGCCATGCCACCATGTTTGTGACCAGACAGTTTTGCGGGGAGCCCAGACGGCCGGTCCGGCCACACCGGTGGATGTAGTCAGCGGTGTAAAGTGGGAAATCGTAGTTTATTATGTGCTGAGTCTGTTGGAAAATAAGAAATAGTGGAATTAATTGTATTACATGCATGTTACACCGAAGATAAGGTCAAAGTTAGCTTATCCTAACTTTGACATCATGTAAAAATATGTATTACTCACTACTTATTCTATACTAATATTATAAAGTGGTAACGTTGGTAACATTTGGTCCTGCGGTTTTACCCGCATAAGTCCCAATCAAGTGGGAATTTACAAAAATCCAAATTTCCACCCTCTATCAGCGGTTTAGGCTGTACGTTGATCAGACAGTGAGCCAGGACAAAGCCTTTTATAGATATAGATTATTTATTTACCCTAGTTGTATCCAATCCACGCGACGCGACATCAGTACAAGACAAAACATTCACTTTTCCATTCTTAAACATGTCAAATTTTCCCGTTTTCAACACAACAGCCATTTGCCCGTTGATGTTGACGCATTCCACATTGTTTTCGTTGAGGTACATCGATACAAAGTCGCAAGTTGAGGTCTTGTTGGAAAATATCATCACTGGACGCTTGAGATTGACGTCGGCTTGAACAAGTTTGAGGAGTTCCATTGGCTTTTGAGCTTTGCCGATGCGCAGGAATCTGTAACAACATCGCTGATTATAGCTTAAGTTTTATATCCAGTAAATAATACAAATAATAACATTGTTACGGCAGGCGCCATAGTTCCCATAGTTCCCCCCAGTATCCAATCCACTACCAACCCATTTCCATTGCCCATGTAGTTTTCATCCATAGATTTCTCAATAGTTCTATCCGATCCGGTGGGTGTCCTTGGCTGCATTTTATAGTGCACATAGGGATAATCGCCGGCTTGGTGTCCACTTCATTGTTTGCGAGTAAAATTGTTATTGAAAAGGGCCTTTATGTGTTGGCTTCGGCTCCACGCACGCCTTTCAAAAGTCCAGGGCTCCATAGCCCTGTGATACTGGACGTATAACAGACAATAATAATAATATAAGTTTGATTAAATAATAGCTTACTTCTGAGGCACATGCGGCAGCACTCTGTGTATATTAGAAGTTGCTATAGTCTTCAATGACTCGGGGGCTACAAATGAGCTGACCGCTGCCGGCAGCTCGTGCGGCATCGTCGCGCTGGCAAGGGTTAGCTGACATCCAGACGGAGGCACTTGTATTTCTACTTTGTATTGTATCTGGAAAAGTAAATGTTAAAAAGGTAAAGTTTGTTGATTGCTATAACACTGAGTAGTAATCCTACAGAAACAGGAAACTTCTCACCGCTTATCTGCTCGGGTTTGTGAGCAGGCAGTTTGTGTGTTTGTGGATGTGATAGTGTTCTTTGTGTGTTTGTGAATGTGATAGTTTGTAAAAGTTATAAACTTTTACAAACTTATTTTAACAAACAAAGTAATTCAGGCTTAAAATGTTACTAATATCACTGACGATTCAAAACGATCATGTGAATGTTTTATTGAATGAATATATTTATTGAATTTGAATGTTTTTTTATCAGAATAACTCTTCACAAAACTTACCGAGAACTTCTTCATCAAATGTGAAACTTTATCAATAAAACTATCGTCCAATAATGAATCTGCCTCATCCAGCACAACATGGTACACATTTTTGCTCTTATAAATACCAGTTGTTACCAATTTACTGTATGCTCCCAGAGTTGTGACTAGCATATCACAGTATTCAATAGGCGGGTTTAACATCTTCTGCTTAGTTTTGCCTCCGATTAGTGTAGTTACGTTCAGATTCAGTGATTGAGCTATATTTTGAGCCACTTCCCCAATTTGTGATGCTGAAATAGAATTGAACGAAATTACCTGACAATTCTTTAACACTAGGTGAGCCACACCAGTTTGCGAAAAATAAATAAATAAATAAAATAAATAAATTCTGTGAACAACACACAACGCCATCTAGCCCCGTGGTAAGCGACTAAGCTTGTGTTATGGTGACTAGACAACGGAAGAAAAAGAAGAAGACTTACCCAGCTCTCTACTCGGCGTTATAACAACAGCCATAGGACTATTAAATTCTTCCTGAATACTTGGCTTCCACTTCAAAATATGCTGGAAAATTGGTAGCAGATACGCCAAAGTTTTCCCACAACCAGTCTCAGCAGTAATCACTGTGTTATTACCGTCTAACACTGAAGGTATTGCCTTAGCTTGAATCGCAGTAGGCAGTTTATACCCTAGTTCACTCATAACCTCTACCAACTGGGAACAAATACCGATTTCATCAAAACTTTTTTTGTAAACAGGTTTCTCTTCGTAGTTATTTGCATTTCCGTGGACAATGAAGTAGTCGCCTCTAGATTTCTTATTTAACCAGCCGTGGGAAGCTAGTTTTATGCCGTCGAATTTGCTATAACTCTGCCCTTCATAGTGGTTGAATTCAGGCCGTTTACACGATATTATTGGCAGCTTTTTCTTAGCTTGCTGTGCACTGTAGTACCGGCAGTAGGATAAGTTTATAATTTGTCGAAGTTTCGACATAATTATGGTTTTTTCAAAAATTTAACCAAAAAGTTATAGTGCTAAGAAAAACAAACAATGAGACATTGAGTGAGGTTGTTGACTGACACTGACGTGGAGTGGCGGTTTTTTTTCTTTACGGTCTAGATCGATCGAACTAAGGCCAACCAGTGTCACGTGGTTACATTGGAGTTATGGCGGGAACTCGAACACGAGGAAATGTGTTACTGAATTTTCGAGAAACCTAGTTAAAATGCATGTAGGTACATTGTTTAATTTCGCATGTTTATCAATTTAATTTTGTGAAGTACAAGTTTACTAAACTTTTACGTATTCCCATAGATTGTTTTGTTGTTTCCAAACCTCATGTAAGCGGCGCGGGGCGGCGGAGCGGTGTCGGTTTAGTGGTTTAGTGTAGGTACCCGACTTTCATTCCGAAGGTCGTGGTTTCGAATCCCGACTGATCGCGAATCATCTTCTTTTTTTCGTTATAGAACTAGTTGAGGAAACACATAGTAAAAAAGTTGTTGTAAACAGCGACCATTTACAATAACTTGTTCTAAGCATTATTCTAAGTTACAGAACATTATTCTAAGTTATACCACAGGATAAAGCTAGGTTACCTAAGTATTGAAAAGGACGGACTTTATTGCTACCTACATTCGCGTTGTCGAAAGCAGCACTGGACCCGTATTCTACTACTAATACGTCTTAACATCGCCTCAGCATTATTAGATTTTTATCAAAAACGGTTCTGCAATAATTGTTGGTAAAGCAACAAGTTGAAAAGAAGAAAAGCCTCGCTAGACTTTTCAAAATTTCCGTAAACTGTTGAACCGTTTTCAAGAAAACTGTAATAATGCTGAGACGTTTTAGTAGAATAAATGCCCTGGAGGCCTTAAAACATTTATTAGACTAATTAAAATTTAAATAGGCAACAAAATAAAATAAAATTGTAGCCTCAGTCAAAAGAACTAATAAAAGTCAATCTACACGTCTCTACAATCTAAGTATATACAAAGAGTTTTCTTTTGTAACTCTGCCTGCTTTTCACTGCGAGCGGAGCGTAGTTAAAATGTGCCAGTTCAACATACAACGGCTGTTTTCATAATCATAAAACTTTTTGACGCTATGGACACAATCGTTGGATGTTAACTGACACATTTAAAACGTCTTACCTGTGTAGGAATTTCTCTCAAAAAATCGTTAAGTTTAAAATGGGCAGCACATAACCTTGAATAGTTACTAGGTCGCCATTTTTTTCTCCATAAAGCTTTTATCCACTGTTTTTTTCTTTTAGCATCTTTGGGGAATAAATGATTTGCTATGTTTTTGCAATCCACAGCTGAACAAAGCGTCATTTTGTAAAATTATCTCAAAATAACTTAGTTTGTTTACGAAAAAACTATGAAGTTTTCAAATAGTGTCAATCGTGCTACAGTAGCGCCATCTGAAGTGAGCAAATGGCAGTTTTCAACCTCATTGTTAGCAACATACCTAGTTACGTACCTAATACGACCTAATCCGTTGACGACCTCAGTGGCGCGTCGTGCGAAAGCACGGCTGCAATGCAGAAGGTTGCGGGTTCGATTCCCGCCGGGTGCAGATATTTATGCTTAAAAATAAATATTTGTGTCTGGTCTGGGTGTCCTTCTATGTATAATGTGTGTGTATTTACAAAAGAAAAATAAACATAAGTATTATATCCGTTGTCTAGTCATCGTAACACAAGCTTAGTCGCTTACCACGGGGCTAGATGGCGCTGTGTGTTGTTCACAGAATTTATTTATTTATTTAATCATCTAGCTGTTAGGTAAAGCGTAAGTGTGCGAATAAGTGTCTGTCGTGTATTTTGAGCTTTAGAATATAAAGTTTGGTACATAGAGACACCAGTCTCTAAACTTCTAAACGAGAAAATCTTGTCAATTTTCTAGCGTGCATTTTGTTGGTAAAGATGTCAACTCTGTGCCCAGTGCAGGAATGGAGAGTTGTGTGTGTGAAGTGAAATTATTGCCCGAGCGAGCGAAGCGTCTCTGCTTCAAGTCTTGTGAGTGAAAAAACCTGGCCATGTGCTAGTAGGACTTGCGCACGAAGGATTCCGTACCTACCAATATTCATAAAAAAATGATTGACAACGTTACCTAAAGTTAGTATTATTTTTTTACGATGGACGCCAGTGGTAAACAAAATCACGATATCGTTTTCTTTAAAAAAATATTAAACACGATTTTTGTATTCGAACCCCTCTTAAATATTTGTTTTATTTTGTTTTACAGAAATACATTATCTGTGAAAATTTCTACCGTCTAGCTAGCACGGTTCATGAGATACAGTCTGGTGACAGACGGACATACAGACAGCGGAATCTCAGTAATAGGGTCCCAGGTTTACCATTTAGGTGCGGAACCCTAAAGATCACGCGATTAAGACCAGGTAAAATAAGTATTAATTATTTAGGAACATAGAATAATCTAAAGCGGAAGAGTTTGTTTGTTTTTTTGTTTGTTTGTTTGAACGCGCTAATCTGAGGAACCGCTAATCCGATTAGAAAAAATATTTCAGTGTTGGATAGTCCATTTATTGAGGAAGGCTATAGGCTACTTTTGATCCCGATATTCCCACGGGATCGGGACTTACGCGGGTGAAACCGCGGTGCGCAGCTAGTAAATCATAAGGGGGCAATTTGATCATTAAATGTTATGTATGAAGAAAAAATGTATGATTTTTTTTTTATGATTTTAAACTGTTCTTGGTAGTAACAGTATTAATAAAAAAATATGATTATTACCCAACTATTATGAGCTCCGATGGTAATAATAAAAGTGTCTGAGTAAATTAGATTAACGAGAAAAACCATTGTTGTCGTCAGCGTTTCGTGATAACGAGATAAATCATTTTATATAAACCGTAAAATCCCAAAATTCTATGCTAACTAGTGATGGGCCGACTATCAGAATCAGAATCGTTTATTTGTATTAAATATGGTACATGCAAGTGGTGTTACAAAAATAGGATACAGTTTCGTCATATTTAGCAATCAAATTGCGTACAAATATTTATAAAAGTAAATAATTGTCAAATATAATATAACTATGTACCTACTTTTAAAATTCATTAGACTAGTCGCCGATTAGTCGGCAACTAACAATAATTATGCAATAAAACCAATGTTTATTAAATTAGTAAGTAGTATAGTTATAAGTATAAGGTAATGTAGTCAGAAAAACGTAAACACACCCGTCACAACCAGAGCACACCTTAAATGTCTCAACTTGAATTAGATCTGTTCTATTATTTCGAAAACAGCTCAACCATTTTTGGAAGTTTTGACCACGACTAACCCGAATATCTCCGAGTTATAATGGTTTGCATTGCCGATTAGACGGCAATTTTGAAACCGACTAGTCGGCTAGTATGGTAGATAGTCGGCAAAAACCATAGTCGGCCCATCTCTAATAATAACACCTATCTATAAAATACCTACTGTCCTGAGTGAGTGATCAACGTACAGCCTAAAACGCTGAAGTGGAGACCTGAAATTTGGAGAGTGTGTTCTTGATATGATGTAGGCATCCGATAAGAAAGGGTTTCTCGATATTCCCACTAGGGCATGCGATATCGGAAAGTTTTCAATCCCGGGATTTATTTCAATATTAAAAAGACAATCCCGAGATTAATCCCGGGATTTGATATATCTTTAAAAAGGCGAATTTAATACAATAAAATTGTGTTAAATAAAAAATCTTCGATAGATTAAAAACTTAGTGGTTTCACTACGTAAATAAGTTACCCCATTGGCCATCCACCCCACCATTTTGAAAATATGGCGGACAAATTGCCTCTGTTTAAGCTTTCGCGCCAAATTCTAACTACTCCACTAAGATGATGTTAGCAGTAAAATTTTGCATGCAAGCTATAAAAAATAATCCCAATAAATCGCGTTACTTTTATTATTTTTAGCATTTAATCAGCTTAAAACCTCAATTTGAACCCAAAAAGTAAATAGCTCTAATTTCGATATCGGATCACTCAATCACGGGATTGTAGTCTCCAACTTTTGCGTCCGAGATCCCGGGATAACGATATCCTGGGATTCCGGGATTCATGCCCTAATTCCCACGTGGTCGGGGGTGAAACGCACTTACGCAGGTGAAACCACGGGACTCAGCTTGTAACATTATAAAATCGTTGGCCTTGTATTTATGTAACTAGCTAGGTATGTAGGTATGGTATATTACCTACCTTGTGTAATATAATGTTTTTTAAATGTTGTATTTTACAAGAAGGAGTTATTGTCATTTTATATGACGTAAGAAAAAAAAGAAGTTTTCCCACAATCAAAAACGACATTCATTCAGAAAATAAATCATTTGCTAAACAAAAAATATAAAAATAGCCAAGTACTTGCCTTGCTATTTTTTGTCGTAAACTCGTAAGTCCATAAATATGACTGTACCTACCTACCTACTTACCTAAGTAGGTATATCATCATTGAAAAAAACAACCAAGACCATCACATTACCTAACCAAATTAAATAAAAAGTGGCTCTTTGCTTTACAAGGTAGTAAGGGTATGACGCAAATCGTCCCATTTGCAACTCGTCTCACATACGCAGCTCGTCCCATTCTCAACTCGCCCCGTTCGCAGCTCGTCCCATTCGCAACTCGTCCGGTCGCAACTCGTCCTATTCGCAGCTCGTCCCATTTTTTACAATTCCTAAGCCTGATAACGATTACCAGGATATTAATGCTTGCTATAGCCCAGGGGGTGATTCAGTAACCAATATTATTCTAAAACACACGCCTAGACAAAACATGAGAGCAATCTTGATTATTAATAACATTGCTAGTGAAGTTTCGTGCTCACAATTATTACTCTTTATTATTAGAGGGTAGTTTAAAAAAAAAAAAACACATAACTTGTCACTGACACTGACAAATGTTAGTGAAACCACTTATTGATTTTTGATTAGTTTGTTAGGTGGGTGTTTTTCTTGATGTGGCGTCAGCATACGACAACGTAAATCTTGCAGTGCTCAGGCAAAAATTGCTCCATCTGAACATTCCGGCTAAGATGACGCGTTTTATTTGTAACCTAATGATGGCTAGATCAATTAACATCAAGTCTCAAAATTCAACTGTATCTCCAAGACTAATATGGAAGGGCCTTCCACAAGGCTCAGTTCTGAGTCCGATTCTTTACAGCCTATACACACACGATCTTGAATCAGCTGTGGTTAGTTTTTGTGAGATTCTGCAATATGCAGATGATCTAGCATTATATGTCGCATCTTCTTCTATATCTGAAGCTACATCAAGATTAAACTCTGCTATGTCTTATTTAGGCGAATGGTTGGACAGGCATGACCTATCTTTATCAGTCTCCAAATGTTCAACAGTCGTATTCACTAACAAACGTTCAATACCTCATTTTGAAATCTCTTATAAGGGTCAATTTATTCCAATTCAAAACAGTGTTAAATTTTTAGGTTTATTCTTGGACACAAAAATATCTGGCAAAAATCACTGTAAATATATTAAGGATAAATGTGATCGCGGAATAAACGTCCTGCGCGCTTTATCTGGTGTCCGCTGGGGTGCTCACCCTTATTGTCAAAAACTTCTATATAATGCAATCATTAGAAGTCTTTTAGATTACGGCTCTTTTGTTTTGGAGCCTCTTAATAAAACTTCTGCTGATACTTGGGATAAAATACAGTCAAAATGCCTTCGAATCATCATTGGTGCGATGAAATCATCCCCTATAAATTGCCTTCAAGTTGAAAGTACGGAACCTCCGCTGCATCTAAGAAGACAATACCTTTGTGACCGTTTTGTTGGGAAATTATTACAAATCTCTGACCATCCCCTTCTCCCAAAACTTATTCTTCTTCAACAACTTTCAAACAATGATCCCAAGTTCATGCTAGTAAAGTCCCTTTCCCGTTACCTTAATTTACCACACCCCATTAGTAATTTCGTAAGCCATCCATTATTTTGCAATTCATATGATTCCCTGATATTCAAACCTAGAACCCACGACTTTAACATCCCCAAAAAATCCCCAATAGCCAATGATCTTTTTAACCACAAAATGTTGACTGAGTGGCATGATTGGTTGCCTATTTTTACGGACGCATCAAAATCTTCTGATGTAGACGTCGATGTCGGTGCCGCGGTCTGGATCCCAAAATATAAGCTAGCACTCAGCTTTAAATGTCCTCCTATGACATCTAACTTTACCGGCGAAGCCATTGCGATATATGAGGCAATCAAATTTATAGATTCCCATAATCTAGGAAAATCTTTGATCCTCACTGATTCTCTAAGTTGTGTCCAGGCAATTCAAGGTAACCCATTCAAATCCAAGGAAAAACTACCTATTATTCTTGAGATCAGAGAAGCCCTGTTCCGATGTTACTACCGGGGAATCGAGATCGTGTTGTCTTGGATTCCTGGACACAGCGGTATTCTTGGTAATGAGTCAGCAGATTGGTGTGCCAAGTCGGCCTCGCGTACCGGAATCCTTTCTCACCAACATATTTATTCCCAGGATATTATCTCCCAAGCTTCATCTCATCTTTCCATTACATGGAACGAAAAATGGTCGATATCTAAACAGACTAAAGGTAGGTCTTATGCTGAGATCCAACCGGAAATTCCGATTAAACCGTGGTTTTTTAAATATCGCGATATTCCGAAACGTACCACCTCAATTATATCCCGTATTCGTTTAGGCCACTGCTGTTCTCCTGTGCATTTGAGAAAAATCAGGATTCGGGACACTTCCGTGTGCGAATGTGGATTAGACGAAGGCGACTTAGACCACATTTTTTTCAATTGTCCAAATTCTCACTTCTCACTTCATGATTTTCTCCCTTCAGATGTTCCCCGTCCTATCAACATTAAATTTATATTATCCGTTATGTTATCTTCTTACGACATTTTATATTCTCTAGCTAGTTTTATTTTTATGAGCCAAATAAAACTTTAACCTAATTAATTATGCATTATTTCTATCCTCCAAATAACTTTTATCCATATTTCCTCCCTTTTTATATATATTTTAAATGTATAAGTATTTAAATACGTAACCCCGTGTCGTTGTAGTTAGTTTAACAATGTGTTTGTGTTTGTTCTAGTGTATCGAGGGAAAAAAAAACACTTCAATAAGAGGAACATAACATATCTATTAATAAAAACAAGGGAAAATCTTGAGCTTGTGATTTCTCCACTACCTGACATTGGCAGAATTTGCGATCACGCAAGGCCATTAACCCAAAAAAAGAAGAAGAATTATGACATTATTATAGTAACTTAGATTTATATAATTTTTAAAGAATAGGACTAAGCCATAAGGACCATTAAACGGCTTAATACTTTTTTTTATGAATAAAAGAATTTGAATATTCTTTTTTTGTAAAATCTTGTGTAAGCACGGGTCCGTATTCAGAATTTTGTTATATTTTTAAAGATAATTTTGTGTGCCTTTTTATTAAGTACCATTACTTATTTGAAAAATTTAGTATAATTTAGATTAAAGTCAATGCTTTAACTCCTTAACTATATTTTTTGAGAAAATAGAGGTTAGGACGAGTTGCGAATGGGACGAGACTCGACAGGACGAGTTGCGAATAGGACGAGACGCGAACGGGACAAGTTGAGAATGGGACAAGTTGCGAATAGGACAAGTTGCGAATTGGACGAGACGCGAACGGGACAAGTTGCGAATAGGACAAGTTGCGAATTGGACGAGTTGCGAATGGGTCATACCCATTATAAACTAGGTAGGTAGGTACCTCGTTAAGCATAGAGTCACTTAGTTACATAAGTTATATAAATATAACTTACCTATTTACCCTCTTATTTATAAAAGGATGACTTAGTTTATGTAACGTTTGTATTTTACTGGGACATGTAGTTTCAAAGTTAACGGAGACAAACGTTACATAAACTTAGTCATCGTTTTTTAAGTAAGGGGGTTATAGCGCGTTTCATCTTTAAATTCCTATGCCGTTATGTTGGAATTAAAACAACTAACTATTTTGCCTTTAAAATACCTTGAATGTGCTACCTTGAATTCAGGGCAATTTTTATATGATAGATGAATGAATGAATCTCCCTGAATTCAAGGTAGGTACCTATAGCACAATCAGTATTATAAAAGGCAACACTTATTTGTTTTGCTACCAACATAATGGGAATTAAAAGATGAAACACGCTATGCCATAGAAATTAAATATTAATTAATTATGTTAGGAATAAGTACCTAGCTAGCTAGAGGTACCCATTAAAAATAGTATTATTTTGATAAAAACCAACTCTACCGTGTAGATTTAAAAAACAAACTTTAGTAAGAAATCTTATTTGTACGTAGCTTGACGATATTTATTTACTTACTAGCTGTACCCGCGACTTCGTCAGCGTTTTTCGGACTACCTACCTACCCATCGCTGTGCAAAAGTCTACACTTGAACGGACGATCAGGGAAGTCTGTTGCTGAGCAGAAGAGAATCATGGCAGAGTCTATTTAAGTGTAGATTTTTCACAGCGCAGCGGTATGTAACGTGTTGCATGCTTATTCACATTACTTATTATAAGAAGTAGCCTTTATCGAAAATATAAAAAAAATCAAAACCCGACTTCGAAAATAAGGTCAAAACAATAAAAATAAGCTCTCCTACATACAGTGCAACCGACTTATCTGTTATGTAAGCTAAAGTCGGGCAGCTTAACTACATGATATCTTTTTTTTTACGTGGGTAATGCGCCTTATGCACCGTCAGGCCACTCTCGTTGGGCTCCCTACCATAGGTTTATAATCTAAACCCCCATGGTGTCCCTCGCTCCACAAGGGTCGAGGCCAGTGAGAATTCCTCATGGACTACATCCCGAAAACGGCGGCCTTTCCAAGCCTCATCTCTGCCTCTGCCCGATAGACAATCCCTCTCCATCTCCCCTCCCTCGGCACGATCACGCCATCGTCTCGAGGTCCCCAAAGCCGGTGATAAAGCCCCCCACCGAGTTCACCACCAGAGGCTGAAGTGATTTTTTATAGTGGTTGTCTTCCACGCGGCCCCTTTCTTGCGGAAAGGACCCCCGAGCCCGCTGACGCGGGATTACGGAGCCAGGCCAGGCAAGCCCGGTTTCCCACGTCGTGCGCCTCTTAGCTTGCAGCTACTGAGTCCCCTCACAACGGCAAGGTGGGC
Source organism: Idaea biselata (assembly GCA_958496205.1). Classification (NCBI taxonomy): domain Eukaryota; kingdom Metazoa; phylum Arthropoda; class Insecta; order Lepidoptera; family Geometridae; genus Idaea; species Idaea biselata. The sequence continues at coordinate 2,087,532 of OY292397.1, forward strand.
GACCATCTGGAGGGTAAAACGTAACGTCGTGTCCGGGACTCGGGACTCGAACGCGCAGCCCTCGAATCGGAAACCATCACTCGGCTCGGCAGGCCACCGTTCCTTAAAAAGGGAATGCGTTCTGTGATTCGAACGCGGAACCCTCGACTCGGAATCCACAACTGCCATCGTGCCACGTAAACTACATGCAATCTGCATCTACCCAGTAAAACTGCCCGATTACAGCTATATTTTTTAATCATTTTTGTTGCATTTTCGACTGCTACTAAAAATTATCAAAATTGTAACCGTAACTTTAATCACTGAGGGACTTTTGAGAAGGTGGTTTCAGGGGGTCCATCAATTTGTACTTAGTTCTTTATAAGCCGATTCTATTGATGGAAGTCCAAAAATTAGTAATTTACAGCATTATGGGATGCTATTCTGCTTATCATTCCGAAGGTTCTCATCAGATCTTCACTAACAATTTATGGGACCAACTCGGGACTCTCACTTTCCAAATAATAAAAAAAGAATGTTCGAAACCGGACTTTATTTGCCGGAATACGGTGTGAACATATTCACATACAAAAAGCCATCAATATGCGGGTAGAATTGAGCAGCTCCTCTTTTTTTTAAAGTCGGTTAAAACCAGCCATTATAAAAAAAATCCGTATGTCCGAAGGATCCGGATATGTGGAGAGACATAGGTATACGGTATTTTAGGAATTTCCTGCAAAAAAACTGGATATCCGGTTTTTTTATTTTCGACCGGATATCCGGTTAATCATGTGTTGATTCCACACAACATACTTCTTCAATACAACATTCAAACTAATTAGGTAAAAACAGAAAAAACACTTTATCCGGATAACCGGATAAAATATCCGGATAAAAAGTACCCTATATGTTAATCGGGGTCTAAATCTATCTGCGTACCAAATTTGGTCAAAATCGGATAAGCCGTTTCTGAGATTAGCGGGCACAAAGGCACACACAAACAGACAAACAGATAAACAGACAAACAGACAAACAGACAACCAGAAAAATAGAAAAATAGGTTCTACTGCGTTAATGGATACCCCTACAATTTATCTTTTTTTTATATCTTCCAAAAACAGACACCGTTAAGTTACGATTTTATTATATGTATAGATAGTGCGCGTTCAAAGAACCTCCATTGTCGACACAGAAGATTGCGTGTCGGTTCCCGCCGCGGAAGAAATTATTGGAAAGTAAAATCTTCAGGAAGGTTGGTAATAGGCTTTTAGGGTTCCGTACCCGTATTACTGAGACCCTGCTGTCTGTCTGTCTGGCCGTCCGTCTGTCACCAGGCTAAAGCCAGCCTATATCTCATGAACCGTAATAGCTAGACGGTTGAAGTTTTCACAGATGATGTATGTATTGTAGCCGCTAGAACAACAAATACCTACTAAAAACAAATATTTAAGGGGGGCTCCCATATAACAAACGTGATTTTTTACATAAAACCACTGGCGTCATCTAGAGATGGAGTGATATACTGGCGCCAGTAGTGAAATAAATTTTAATGTTCGCGTTGATCGTACTCGGCGCAAAGGAGCCAAGGATGTTGGCAGCATTGATAGATATTTACATTTATACTCTATTTCAGATACTTAGATCAAAAATGTAAACCAAAGAACTGTCCCGTCTATAAGTAACCGATACCTACCTATCTTATACCTATCCGAGATTCGATCTCAGAGGATAATATTATTCATGACTATTTAGCTGTGCGCAGCTACCTACGTTTCCTGTTTCTTAAAAAAAAATTGTCGATTTTTATTGTTTAAAAAATCGAATTCAAAATCTCATTACCTCAGTAGGACAAAACGATAAAAGAAGTCAAGAATCAAAACAAAAGAGAATTCAATTAAATGTATTTTTTATTCACATTAGTCGTGATAATGATGATGATTAGATTTTTCTTCTGTTTTCGCGATATTGGATTGAAGTTAAGATATTGTTCCGTTTTAAAATCGCGTGGTGTTTAAAACCGAAAAATGTCAATATAATTTAATAAGAAATATAAGACTATAAATAATAACTGAAAAAGCAAGTGAAAATTTTTGAATGTTAAATCCTTGAAAATAAATTTTCTAAATAAAATAGCCTTGAGCCACAAAAAAGCACACAGCACACATAGCTACAAAAATTAAAAGAAATTTAAATAATAACTACTAATATTAAAATAACCCACCCCGAATTGTACCCGGCGCAAAGGTACCCATAACGCTGGCAGCATTGCCGCGTTGTATGGCAATAGCTAACCTTTGCACCAGGTACGAACCGGAGCGAGGGTCGTCTGTCCTCTTCCGCAATCTACGACCTATCTCTCCTATCAGGTCCCTCGCCTCAGACCAATAATATAATATAGGTAATTAATTTACAATATTAAAGTATCCCGAAACCCAGAACCAATATCCCGGAAAATATTTTTAAACTTAGGTACTTATTAGGTAAATTAGATCACTGATGAATGATGTTGATGATAATGAATGCACATAACAGTAATTAAAATATCTATAATGAAGTAAGTGATTTCGACAGTAACTATTAAATTATAATAGGCATTATTAAACACATAGTAATTAGTTCAATTTACGATCTCAATAGAATAACCTACAAAGTAATACTATATTATTATCCATTTACCTTGGCAGTTTAAATCTAAATATTATACAGAATGAGTTGTTTTTATATTACACAAGCTTACCTGACAGACTTTAAGCCGCAGACATATAAAAAAACCTAACACGATAGGTATATTTATTATCTCCATACCAAACCAGAAAAAAATGCTAAACCGATTTTGATGAATGTTTCATCAAAATCGGTTTAGCATTTTTGTCTTTTATAAGAACCTTCTCCTGATAATAGCAAACACAACAAAAAAAAGAATTAGGGAAATCGGTCCCGCCTAGGCGCTCACCCATCACAGCATCACGTGACCAAGGAAAATAGGAATTAATTTTTATCTAATAGATTTCGATCAGTACCTACTTATAACTATAATTATATAGGAATAATCACTTACGTAATGCATACCTAATAAATTAGTTATAAATACCAAATTAATCGAATTACTAGCAGCATCCGCGTAAGTCTCGATCTCGCGGGAATATCGGGATATAAAGTAGGAAATATATGGGGTGCATACCAAGTTTCTACACAGAGACTCTACAGTTAATACCTTCGCTACGCTCGGGAGTAAACTCTAGAGTCCTTCGCTGCGCTCGGTAGTTATTTCTAGAGTTTTATTCCATATCTCTCCAAAAACCTCTACCAGGGCCTTAGTACCTCAGTCATAAGCTACTATTTGTATCACAATATATTTTTTCGAAAACGAGAGGCTTTATAAGTTTCTATTAACCTTTCTTGTACTTGCAACTAAATTGAAACATTAGTACCTACATTTCTATAATAAGTACCTACCTGCTTATATTAAAATAAATAAATAAATTCTGTGAACAACACAACAGCGCCATCTAGCCCCGTGGTAAGCGACTAAGCTTGTGGTACGGTTACTAGACAACGGATATAATACTTATATTCCACACCATAGTCATAATAGAATAATACCAAATAAGAAACTTAGGTACCTATACCTACATTCTTTTAAAAAATAAATATTGTATTTAGATTTAATTGTTTGCGTATTGTATTAAATTCATCCTGTATAATTACTTAATAAAATAATCAACAACACGCACATCTAAGGCTTTAAATCAGTCTTCTTAAGTTGGTAAAAATATTGTTATGTTCACGTTTTACGAGATTCTAGGTGTGTGTGATGTGCTGTGAAATTATAGAAAAAACAAGTTAAAAACCAAAAACAAGTACTTACTTATCTATCTACCTTTTTTTTAACTTTTTTTGTGTAGTGGTGTGGCTCACCTGTTGTTAGAGCTTGACCCAACGACTGCTATCTGGCATTACAACTGGGACCAACTGCTTAACGTGCCTTCCGAAGCACGGAGGTGCTCGAGAAAGTGATTTTTCGCCACACAAATTATCGGTCACCCTTCCAAGTGATAACCGCGCCAAGCGTTGCTTAACCCGCACGACCATTCAAAATCAGCAGGTGCAGCTAGGTGAAGTTATCGTTAGCTCCTTATTGAGGTGCAAGTGGTGAGCGGCTTCATTGCTCCGGTACCGCCTGGACAGCAGGTAGTGTCACTTGGGCAGAAGGCAGGTCTCCTTAACAGAACCGAACACTAGCGTTTAAAGATACGATCTGTCTGTAACTGATACCGGACGACCGGTTGGGGGTGGCCAACCACTACAGCGGACCCCCCCTGGAATTCCTTGAGGCTGTCAAGTGGGGACGCTATAACATATTATATTGTAAGTTCGGTTGTACCAGAAGTTACAAGTTGTTTCCAAGTTCACCTAGTGTTCTGAAGTCCTGGTAGGTAGCTATCGACAGCTGCCACTTTTACAAGTCGTTTTCAAGTTCACCTAGAGAGGAAGTACTATTTACTAACCCTGGGTACAGGATTTGTAGCTTCCGCAGGCGCCGCCAATGGCGATGGAAGTAAGACTACACAGTAGACATAATTTTGTATTCCTAATCAAGAATCAAGACCTAAGTCCTATCTCCTATCAAGACCTAAGACCCAACCTAAGTACTGGTTGGTAGCTATAGACAGCTGCTACTTTTATAACTTGTTTTCAAGTACACTATTTTCAATTTCAGAATGCCAGCAATCGGTAACATGATATCTCAAGTGAAGGTGGTGACTTTGAGAACCCTGGTCAGGAAGGTGCAAGTTGCGCTGTTTCTACTGTCCACTCTACACTTGACCTCAAAGGATTATCCACCGCAAGCCTATGTTTATGGTTGGTATAGATTTAAAGGTATAACAATAATAACAGTCTGGGCCCGACTGGACGCGTCTTGAGTCAGTCCGTTTTTAGGAAAGCCATCGAGGGGTCAACCCTGCCTCATGGAGTACCAAGTTGAGACTAATATGGTAAAAATACACTAAAAGTTATGCTTGAAAAACTCGGTCAGCCTCGAGTCACGATTTATGACCACTCGTTTTGGATTTGAACGTAACCATTACAATGAGTTGGCATCAAGTCACGTTACCGCAGTGATGCTGAAGAAGTAAATCGCTGGGTAACCTAATAGTAAGCCTCTTGACTTGACTTGTTCATCCGCTCTTTCCCTTGAATAAAATTGAATGACCTCCTCTTCAAACAGGTATCTTATGGTTAAGCGTGCTACATCTTAACCCGCGTCACTTACTATCGGCTGACATAATAGTCAAATTACCACTTACTTATACTGAACATTTCAATCAACTTCAAACATTTCTGGGTTCCAGATGGGCAAAAGTTTGATTTCATTGTGATCGGAGGTGGATCAGCTGGCTGCGTCATTGCCAATAGACTGATTGAAGTCAAAAGATGGAACGTCTTGTTAATAGAGTTTGGTGACGATCCTCCAATTGAATCTGAGGTGGGTTACTTAATAATATAAACAACACGATTTGGGTGAACAATCTAAAGTTCCATTGTTCGTAATCTATAAAATGCTTTGTCCTGATCGACGTGCTGCCTAAATCGCTGAAATTTGGAAAGTATGCTTTTAAAAGATGTAGGAATCCGAAAGAAAGGGTTTTTCGAAATTCCCACAGGGTCGGGCCATTCGCGGGTGAAACCTCGGAACTCAGCTAGTATTCAATAAAACTTTGGAAACAATCCCCTGAATTAAATGATAAATGAATATTTATTATTTAATAAATACTCATTTATCAAGGTTCTGACCTTGCACACCAAACCCCATGTAGCCCCCAAACAAAGCAACTAAGCTTGTAGGTACTATGAGGATACTAGACAACGGAACACAACATATCAAAGATATTTTTTGTAGAAATAGAAGTCATCCAGAACCAAAATAAATTGAGAAACTCGTAAAAATGTATCTGAATGTATGAATGAATCCATTTATTAACCAAAAAAAAATAACTAAACAAACATCTGCTGCGATTTAATTAGGTAGGTCAAAATTACCGATCTCTTAGTACTCCACTTCAGTTTATTGGCACAGTACATTTCCCTACAAAATTTCGATGTTAGTAGGAAAATTAACCGTGCCAATAAATTGAATAAAATAAATAAAATAATTGGTATCTTTACCCTACATCTAGGTATTTGAATTATTTCAGGTGCCTGGTCTATTCCCTTTTGTGGACATATCATTATACGCCGACTGGAATTATTACACAGAAAACGACCACTACTCCAGCCAAGCGCATAGAACGAAGACCATACATTTAACCCGAGGGAAGATGCTCGGAGGATCCAGTGGAGTCAATTACATGTTTTACGTCAGAGGCAATAAAGTTGATTATGATGATTGGGTCGCACGAGGAAACGAAGGATGGGATTGGGACAATGTAACATATTACTTTAAAAAGAGTGAAAGACTCGATAATAGCGAAATATTAAGCAGTTCTTCAGCTCCACTACACAACACTGTGGGATATCTAGGAGTAACAAAACCAGATTGGACGGACAGACTATATAATCATATTCAAGCTTTCATGGAAAACGGCCATGATTACTTACTAGACACAAATGGGTACAAACAGAACGGTTATTCCTTACCTTCATACACAATCGACAATCATGTTCGTCAGAGTACAGCTGAGTCGTTTTTAAAGCCGATTAAAAATCATCCTAACTTATTCGTGTTGAAAAATTCTTTGGCGCTCAAAATTATTTTTGCCAACAAAAAAGCCATCGGAGTCAAAGTGAAACTGCCTGACGGAACAGTGATAACTGTGAAATCTGTTAAAGAGGTCATTTTATCAGGGGGTGCCATTAACAGTCCGCAGACTTTGATGCTATCGGGAATAGGGCCAAAGAAACATTTAAAAGAAACGGGTATAGACGTAATTGTAGACTCACCATTCGTTGGAGAAAATCTTGAAGACCACGCATGCGTGCCGATATTATTTACAGGTGCGAAAGGCCTGTCGACCATAACAGATAATCTAGACACCTTATCAAACATAGATAAAATTCCCATTGCAGCATTAGTGGGGCACGTGCCTTTAAATAAGTGGCAAACGTATCCTGACTATCAGACACTGGCTTTCCGCTTTCCCGTAGCATCGCCGCTTATTGGCATATTATGTTCTCATGTTTTCGGGTACAGAGACGATATCTGCGCAATAATGCAGAATTCAGTAAAATACACCGATATGTTGGGTAGTCTAGTCACCTTGCTTCACCCAAAATCTAAGGGAAAAATTAAGTTAAAGAGTAATAATCCCGAAGATAAAGCCCTTATCTATTCAGGCTACTTTTCCAACACCGCAGATATAGACAGACTCGCAAATATGGTGGAAGACTACATAACTGTTTTAGAAACGACATTCTTTAAGTCAATTAATTCTAGAGTAGTAGATTACGATTTAAAAGAGTGTCAGAACTATGACTTCGCTAGTCACGAATATTGGAGATGTTTCGTTTTGAATATGGCAACAACGTTGTGGCACCCGGTGGGTACTTGTGCCATGGGGAAGGTGGTAGATGCGAGACTCCGAGTGCTCGGTGTGAAGTCACTCCGTGTAGTCGACGCGAGCGTGATGCCTTCAATTACAAGTGGGAACACCAACGCTCCTACCATCATGATTGCAGAGAAAGCCGCAGATATGATTAAGGAAGATAATTTTTATGGATATCATTTGTGAGTCTTGCGAAAATGATGACTTTGCCTTACCGATTTTAATTAAGTAATGAGATTCTAAATAGGCTAAACAAATTTTATCAAAATTATACAGTACCTAATGTCGGAAATCATCATTATTTGAATGTAGTGCTTTAGGCCAGGGCAAGGTAATATCACAGGTAATATACCGGAGCTGAGCTCCGTGACTATCGCACGGCTGTCAGAAACGTCAAATCAAATCAGAAAACAGAATCAGAAAAGAAATAAAGGGAACCTAATTTTTGGGTTGGTTGTTGTCACAAGCAGCTGCCGAAGCCTCCCACCAAGATAGGGTTACCAGATCTCCAGGTTTGGCCTGAGATCTCAGGATTTTTGGACATTTCTCAGGATTACGGCCGGATTTCGCAGATCTCTTCAAATCTCAGGATTTTTAGAAATTTTAACAAAAGACCAACTTAATTAAAGAATTTTTATTAAAAAGTTTAACAAACTAATTAGGTATTTATATATTTATTTATTTAATATTTAGTATCTTCTAATAATCATCGTTTGGTAATAATTGTTAAATTAACACTTATTTATCTAAATAGGTACTTAATCAGTTTTATCTTATTTAATACCAATTTGGTATCTTCCAATAATCATTCTTTGGTAATAAAGGCACTTTGTATTGCAATTATTACCAATTATTAGATAGATGACCTCAGTGGCGCGTCGTGCGAAAGCACGACTGCAATGCAGAAGGTTGCGGGTTCGATTCCCGCCGGGTGCAAGTATTTATGCTTAAAAAATAAATATTTTTGTCTGGTCTGGGTGTCGCTCTATGTATTATATGTATGTATTTACAAAAGAAAAATAAATATATGTATTAAATCCGTTGTCTAGTCACCGTAACACAAGCTTAGTCGCTTACCACGGGGCTAGATGGCGCTGTGTGTTGACACAATTTAAATTTAATTTAATTGCAAAATTAACACCAATTTATAACGCTGCCAACCCCCGCCCGGTTTGAATGCGATGTGCAACGTGTTAACTAGATCCGCTGTGTATAAACACGATATAATTGTTACATATATTAAAATTGTAAATAAGTATCGGAAAAAAGGTAATCAATCTCAGGATTTTTTGATGGAAATCAGGACTTTTCTCAGGACTTTTGTTTTTTTCATCTGGTAACCAAGATAACCTTTTTGGGCGCATTTTACGACGGGCAGAAGGTGCCGTAGCCATATTCTTTTCGACACGAGCTACAGGGTATAAAAATAAAACTTAGATATGTACCTAAATCTAAAAAAAAGTATACCTAACGATATAACCTAAGCTACTTAACAGCCGAATTCACAAACGCTACTCAAAACTTGAGTTCTACAACAGCTCTCAAACGCAAAAAAACTCATAGGTACTTCTTTTGAATTTAGAACTCTTGTTCAATTACTTAAGTAGGCCTCAAATATTAAGTGGCGTTAAGAGACATAATATCGTTTTACCTGTAAGACAGGGTAATTAATTAATTAAATTATTTTGTTTTTTATTGTGTCGTCTCCTTGAATCTCTGCCAAGAGAAAGAAAAGAACTATTTATATTGGGTCCCCTCCGTCTGGCATACATTTCTTTTAACTTTTTTTTTTCCTCCTCCTCGGTAATGGCTAAGAAATTTATGCCAAAAGTTTTTATGTGTAATGATGAGTATTATGCCAAAAATGTTTATGCTATAATAATCGTTATGCTTTTGATGTTTATGACAAAAAAGTTTATGCGAAAAGGAGGGCCCCATTTATATTATGTACACTCGCTGCATTTCGCGGTTTCACCGGCGGGCGTAAGTTCTGATCCCGTGGGAATATTGGGAAAAAATACCTAACAATCAACAAATATACTTGTTTACTTACTTATCATCATCATCATCCGAGCGTTGTTCCCGGTTGCATCTCTCTCGAGAGCCCGGGGTCCGCTTTCCTACTTTTACGTCTCCACTTCGCACGATCTTCGGCATCCCGTGTAGTGAGGCCATTTGCACGCATATCCGATCTTACAACGTCAAGCCAGCACTTCTTGGGTCTTCCCAATCTGCCGCGGCCGGGCGGAGGCGCCATAGCAAGACATTTGTTTCCCACGTAACTAGCCGGTTTCCGTAGAACGTGGCCGTACCACCGTAAGCGGCATTCTTGCAGTTTGTCTGCAATGTCTCGGACATGAAGGCTGCCCCTGATGCGGGAGTTTCTGACGCGGTCTTTTCGCGTCACTCCACACATCCAGCGCAGCATCTTCATCTCCGTGACACGCAGCTCCTGCTTATGTCGCTCAAGCAATGGCCACGCCTCACTACCATACAAAAGGACAGGTCTAATGATCGTTTTATAGACCTGCCCCTTCAGTTTAACCGGCATTTTCGGGTCACAGATGACACCAGTTACCTCTCGCCACTTGGCCCAAGCTGCCGAAATGCGGGACTTGACGTCGCAATCGATGTCGCCGGACTCGTGAAGCACAGATCCCAAGTACTTAAACTGGTCTGTCCGCTCGACCATGTGACCGTCCACGCAGACAGGTGTGGGATCTGTGGTATTGCTAGCCAAGTATTCGGTCTTCGCTACGTTGAGTTGCAAACCGCCATTCTCAAGTGACTCTTTCCACGCATTTACACGCCTTCCAAGTCGTCCCTTATCCGAGTCCGCTAGCGCAATATCATCAGCATACATGAGCATCCACGGGGGCTGCTCGTGTGCGTCTCGGATGACTACGGACAGTGCGTCCAGTATTACGCTAAACAGAAACGGACTTAGGACGGATCCTTGGTGGACTCCGACTGTAATGGGGAAAGATTTAGTGTCACCAACAGCAGTTCGCACCACTGAATCGGAATTTCGGTACATGTCCCTGATGGTTCCAATATAAGTTTCGGGCACCCCTTTGGACCGCAGCGCCCACCAGATCATCCCGCGAGGAACACAGTCGAAGGCCTTCTGCAAGTCCAGGAACAGAAAATGCAGAGGCGTATTCTTCGTTCTGTATTTCTCCATAACGATCCTTAGGGCGAAAACAGGGTCCATGGTACCATGACCGGGGCGGAAACCATACTGGCCCTCCGAGACAGTGCACTCCTGCCGGATCCGAGAGTCAACTATACGCTCGTAGAGCTTCATGGTGTGGGACATGACCTTTATACCACGATAACTTCCACACTCCTGCACAGATCCCTTGCCCTTGAACACTGGAGTGATAACACTCAGTCTCCATTGGGCGGGGATTCTGCCGGTCTCGAGTATGCGGTTAAAAAGGTTGGTTAAGATGCCCACACCACGAGAACCCATAGCCTTCCATACTTCGATGGGGACTCCATCGGCGCCGACAGCTTTCCGATTCTTCATGCAGCGAAGAGCCTTGCGCACCTCCTCAGGCGTTATCAGTGGCACTAGTCCTAGATTAGGAGGGAGTTCCGGTGGCTGCACCTCTTTATACTGCTTATTGAGCAGTTCGTGGAAATAAGAGCGCCACCTCTCCTTCACCGCGAGGTCCTCGCATAGCAGGTTACCATTATGATCTTTTACACAGCGGCACTTGGATATATCCTGTGCCGCTTTGATCCTAGAACGTGCCAACTTATAAATAAGCTTCTGCCCCTCAGACGTTTCCAACTTATCGTAAAATGGCTGTAAGTGGTCCCGTCTGGCTCTGGCTACTGCTCTCTTTGTAGCACGTTTGGCAGACCTGTACGCGTCGCGATCTTCAGGAGAGTTGGACGCTTGCCACTTTTTAAAGAGGGCTTTCTTCACCCTAGTCTCCCTCTGGACTGTGTCGTTCCACCACCAGGTTTCCTTGTCACACTTGCGTCCACCCTTAGACATACCGAGGACCGACCGCGCCGAATCAGCGATAGACACCTGAATCCTGTCCCAGTGTTCCTGTACCGAATCGCCTTCAGCATTAGCACATTTGTCGCCGATTGCTGAGGCGAGCATCTGGGACTTGACTTCATCAAGCATCCACCATCTGATTCGGCGCTGACATGGTTCCGGTCGTTTGTCTTTGGTCTTTACACAGAGATCCATGACAAGGATACGGTGTTGGGCAGTGAGACTCTCACCGGGTATGACTTTGCAGTTGGCCACGTAGCCGATATGGTGTCTCCTAGTGATTAGAAAATCGATTTGGGTAGCGCGCCCCCCGCTCCTGTAGGTGATCAAGTGGTCGGGCTTCTTTTTGAAATAAGTGTTCACGAGTGCCAGGTCGGCAGTGGCACACGTACGCAGAATTTCTTCCCCTTCCGCATTCCGACTGCCATACCCGAAGCCTCCATGAACACGTTCAAATTCCACCCCCATCTCACCCACATGACCGTTTAGGTCACCACCCAAAACGATTCCCTGTGACAACGGGATTGCCCCAAGGACCTCGCCGAGTTTATCCCAAAACGACCTCTTATCAGCGTCGCTACAACCGACCTGTGGCGCGTAAGCACTTACTAAGTGAGTAGGAACCCCCCCAATAAGCACCTTCACGCACATAAGTCGGTCGCTAAAGCGATTCACCTCCAAGATATCGTCATGCAACCCCTCAGCGAGCACCACAGCCACCCCGTTCTCTCCACCAGGTGCACCCGTGTAGATCAGCTTGTAGCCATTCCCAATGAGCCGGGATCTGCTGCCTTTCCATCGAGTCTCCTGCAGGAACGCCACGGCCACCTTCCGTCTGGAAAGTACGTCGGCTAGCTCCCTCGCGCGTCCGGTTAGCGTGCCAATGTTCCAAGTTGCGAAGCGGAGTTTCAACTTGTGTTTTGGGGCTAACGTCTTTGGCCGTGCCCGCCCGTGGCACGGTAGCCCTCGTCCACTTACCACAGGAGTCGGGCGAAACTCCTGCGCGCCGTTATGCGGCGGCGCCCTATCTCTGTGGCCATTAACTCTTTCTTGACTTTCCATTTCGATTTGGCAAAATTTTGACTTTTACGGGAGCGACTGCCGTCTGACCTCCCAACCCCGAAGGGAAAGTCTGCGCCAGAGCCTCGTCCGTTTATCAGCAGGTGTACCAAGCTAGCAGGTGAGGTTGGCTTGGGCCCAACGATCTTAGTGGGCCCCATACACACCCCCCTTGTTTACTTACTTAGGTACACTCAAACTTTCACATCTATATGACGGCGCCGCCGATGTAAAGCATCAGGTTGATGGACTGTCACAGTCATCAGTCAACCTAGCGAAGCGTCATCGTCGATGGTTGTTCGGAGCTGCCATCTTGTCATATTCTGTGATCGAGACGGGGACCGTGCACCACGTACTTGACGAATCGCTTTGTATTTCCGGCATCACGTCTTTCCTAACATAATTGAGTTGATTCCTACTTAGTAACCATTATAAATTAAGCGATGGAATAGTTATTTTGTGAATATAGACACCAATTGTTAATAAAACTACGATGATTGTAAATGGACACTATTATTTTATATCCCGCGCCCATCTACCTACTTAGTTCTACTGTATGAGTTCTGATGAAGGCTATCCAAGGCCATCCTGGCTCTTCATCAGAAGTGGGATCGAATCCAGCCCAATACGTGGGCCAAACAACCAAACTGGATGCTGAAAAACGAATGTCAAAAACGTCGAGAAGATTCCGGATTTAAGTTTCAAGAAAATCCGCCGAGTTCATTACGCGCGTTGAAGAACGTGTCCTCTGTGACCTGCTACGCGTGTGGACAAAAAGGGCATGTGGCAACTAACTGCCCGGAGAGGAGAAATGGTTGTAAGCTACAGTCAAGGACGTAAATCATTGTTAGCACCGCCCTTCCACAGGCATTTGGAAACATATCCCGGTGAGTCTGCCCCATTTTATTTGATAGTGGATCTTCATGTTCCATAGTGAAAGAGAGCTATCGCAACTAACTCGGGTATAACGTATCTACAATGTACTAAGCAAATTCAGAGCAATGATAAATACAGACGTTTATTGGCAATCATGTGTAGTGTAGTAGCTAGACGAAATGTGTCGTCCAATCCAGACCTTGGGGGTTCGCTTGTCTCTGTAGACGAAATGCGTCGTCCAAGTTAGACCTAGAGGGCTGGCTTGTCTCTGTGGACGAAACGTGTCGTCCAAACCACATCTGGAGGGGTGGCTTGTCTCTGTGGACGAAATGTGTCGTGCAAGCCATACCTGAAGGTTGGTTTGTCTCGTGGGTGGTTCTGATCAGACGAGATATGTCGTCCGAGTTGGATACTCGTCGCTGGCTTTTCCGAAATGTTGATAGTCGTGGTTGATGAGACTAAAATAGGTAGTCCGAGTCAGACCATTCTCATGGTTGACTTGTCTAGACATAATGTGGTTGTTGTTGACTGGTGAAAATCAAGTATCATCTGGATCATACCCCAAGGGGTTGATCGAAGCGATACATTGATTAGTCCAAGTCATTAAGTAATTGGTACTGATTGTGCGCTGATAAAGAGGAAGATGTTAACGGCAGTCAGGATGAACGAGCGGATTGTGCATTGATCATAGCTTGCTGTTTCAGATAAATCGCCCGAGGACGGTCGAAAGTCAGTCCGGCCGTGACGGCGCCGCCGATGTAAAGCATCAGGTTGATGGACTGTCACAGTCATCAGTCAACCTAGCGAAGCGTCATCGTCGATGGTTGTTCGGAGCTGCCATCTTGTCATATTCTGTGATCGAGACGGGGACCGTGCACCACGTACTTGACGAATCGCTTTGTATTTCCGGCATCACGTCTTTCCTAACATAATTGAGTTGATTCCTACTTAGTAACCATTATAAATTAAGCGATGGAATAGTTATTTTGTGAATATAGACACCAATTGTTAATAAAACTACGATGATTGTAAATGGACACTATTATTTTATATCCCGCGCCCATCTACCTACTTAGTTCTACTGTATGAGTTCTGATGAAGGCCATCCAAGGCCATCCTGGCTCTTCATATATATAAAAATCAATCCCTATTTCCCTTGGTCACGGCATCACACTTAAACTTTTACACATATTTCGATAATTCTTTTTTTGTTGTGAGCGCTATTGTCAGGAGAAGGTTCTTATGAAAGAAAAAATGCTAAACCGATTTTAATGAATTTTATTTTTTTATACTAAACGACAGGACAACGTCTGTCGGGTCAGCTAGTTTATAATATTAGTAGGATAAGGCAGTTATACTATAATTTTGCTCGGAAGAGAACAGTTATATCATTGATAAGGCCGCTCATTGTACAATAATTATTGTTGAATATTCATTTTAAGTTTGGTTTTCGTACTTATTTATTCATTGTTTTTTTTGTATTTTTTTGCATTATCTAATCTAATGGGAAATAACGAAGGAGATAACAATAGTAGGTATGTGGCTAGAGGCGGGTGCGATTAAGCTTGAATCCATTGAATATTATACTAGGTAGGTAGATAAGATGTTATTTGTTTGTAACTTTCTTTTTTTCTTTTCCTTTTCCAAAATGCAATCCCTGTTATTTTCTGGAAACTGCCTAACTTGTTTTTCTTTTAATTCGTTTTTAATGATAAAAAACGTTAAAAGAAAGATAACTTTCATTTCATTCACCTTCCTATTTAGGTTAAACTAGTTGCGTCCGCGACTTTGTCAGTGTTAAAAAAATAAAAAGTTAAAATAAAAAAAACCAGCCAAGTGCGAGTCGGATTCGCGCACGAAGGGTTCCGTACCATACACCAGGTTTTATCTATACCTACCTACACCAGGTTTTGTATTTTTCACAATATTTCGCAATCACGTTTGTTCTATGGGAGCCCCGCCCCCAAATATTTGAGTTGATTGAATGAAAGGTAAATTGCGGTTTACGATTTCTGACGTATTAAAAAAAATACTTACTAGATCTCGTTCAAACTAATTTTTGATGGAAGATTGCATGGTAATAGTTTTTTTTAGCTTTATCACGTTTTACCACTTTGGAAGTGTCTCTCGCGTAAACTATTCAGTTTAGAAAAAAATGATTTAAGAAACCTCAATATCATTTTCATAGATAGGTACCACGTCCCATACGTATGGGATGAAAAAAAAAAATAAAAAAAACTTTGAGTTTCAGTAAGTATGGGGAATATTGTTTATGTTTATTGTTTTTTTTTACTATTTTTGTGTAAAAATCTTAATACGATTCACAGAATACCTACATATAGGTAGGTACCAAGTTTCAACAGAAGGTTACCTTACCCATATAGTTTAGGAAAAAAGTAGCTGTGACATACGGAGGGACAGACAGACAGACATGACGAATCCATAAGGGTCCCGTTTTTTGCCATTTGGCTACGGAACCCTAAACACATTAAAACTATGTTCTATTGTGTTAATGGAACCCAAAAAATTGTTCTTTAGTATACCTCGCAAAAAACAGACAACTCTCATTTAAAATGTTATTCTAAGTAGGTACAGATAAAAGATGTTAATTTTTTTCTTGACATTGATCTACTTTTTTTTACATAAATTAATTGTGCAGTTGGATTAGAAGACAACACATTTACATGAAGAACTGTACCTACATAAGTACTACGTAGGTACATAATTTATTTTATGGCTTAAACATAACAAATAAAAATATATTATAATATTTGAATTAAAAAATCAAGTAATTTTAATAATGGAAGTAGTTACTGCAGTACGGACGTCTATGGTGACAACGCAGCTGCTTTTTGCGATGTTGACTTCTTTCCTGAATAACAGTCAGTACTATTCACAGCAGGCTGTTATTAACAGTAAGTTTTTAAGGTATTTCTAAAGATACGTATGCCTGCAAAGTAACCACCAATCAAATCAAGCAAATTATAAGAAAAACTATCACAGCTAGTCTTTTCAAAACGAGTAAAAATCGAAAGAAGTTGGTAAAACGTATTTTTTTTAAACAAAATATTATGATTACTGATTACATCTTAAGAGGACAGTCTACCTACTCTTTCTCTATACAAACGTAGTCGACTGTTTCCTCCCTGGATAAACACATTAGAGCAAATATGTTTATGCCATTAAACTTATAATTAGAAAATGAAAAAAATCAAATCTTAGGGGCATGTTCATGGCTGATATATGACTTATCGCCTAAACATATTTTTTCTAATATCTTTACCAGAGAGGAAACAGTCGGCTACGTTTGTGAAGTTTGTATGGAGAAAAGAGTAGGTAGACTGTCCCCTTAAGTTAATAGTTGTAGTTTTGGTAATGATTCTCTTAATTGTAATTCATTGTTATCCATTTATATCGATTAAATACTTTAAACTGTGCGTGCCCGTAGCACAAGACACGTAGGCAATTGTTTTAGATTCATTTTTGTTGTATTTGTACATTCTGTTCCCTGTACCAAACAAAGTTACCATTTGGTTATCCAACTAATGAGGTAAAGATTTATTACAATTCCAGACGGATCCAGTTTTGACTTCGTTGTAGTGGGTGGCGGATCTGCAGGCCTCGTAATTGCAAACAGACTAACTGAGATACAGAACTGTACTGTGCTGGTTATAGAAGCCGGAGACTATCCTACAGCATTAACAGACGTAAGTAATACAATTCAATAGCACTTATTGAATACTTTTTCAAACAGCTAGTCAGAGGATTTATTTAGAAAAGGAATAGTGAACTTGTGTGTAAAATATGCTGATGGTCCGCGCTCTTAAGGGGACAGTCTACCTACTCTTTTCTCAATACAAACTTTACAAACGTTTAGTCGACTGTTTTCTCCCTGGATAAAGGTATTAGAAAAAATATGTTTATGCGATAAGTCCTATATCAACTATGACCATGCCCCTACGTTTTGATTTTTTCATTATCGAATTTTTCTGAATTTTATTCCTATTCTAATTAGGAAAATAAAAAAAAAAAAAAAACGTAGGGGCATGGTCATGGCTGATATAGGTTTTATGGCATAAACATAAAATATTTGCTCTAATGTCTTCATCCAAGGAGAAAACAGTCGTCTACGTTTGTATAGAAAAATAGAAGGTAGTAGGCTAAGTTCTCTTAAGAGGGTGGGTACTGTTACCATTTCCATACAAACATAATACCAAAATAGAATATGAATAATTTAGTTTTCTACCCTAATATCGGTATTATTCGGATTAAGATTTTACTTTTACAGGGCCCCCACCAAAAGGTTTTCCAAAATATTCATTCGAAATGAAATAAAACGGAAATACATTTCGTTCATTTTTACAGCGTAAATTACTTTTTATTAGGAATAATATAAAACAAATAAGATGTAAATGAGATGTAAACTAATAAGTTACTAGTTGTAACTTACTAGTTTACAATCGTAGTTTTGTAAATTAAATAATTTCTTATCTTCAGAATCCCGGATTTTTGCCAATCGTACTAAATTCACCAGCAGATTGGAATTACACTGCTGTAAACGACGGAATAACAGCACAAGCTCACACAAACCAGGTAGTGCGCGAACCTAGAGGAAAGGTGTTGGGTGGATCGAGTGGAATTAACTTTATGATACATGTCCGAGGGAATAAGGTTGATTATGACAGCTGGGAGGCGATGGGCAACAAAGGCTGGGCATGGAAGGACGTATTACCGTATTTTAAAAAAAGTGAAAGATATTTCGATCCCAGTGCAAGATTTTCAAATTTGCGTGGATACAACGGTTATCTAGGAGTCACAAAACCAAAATTTCCATCGTTAACAGATGGTTATTTCGAAGCTCTGAAAGAAGACGGTAGAAAGATAATAGAAGACTACAATGGTCCTGAACAGTTAGGATTTTCGGACACACAGTATACAATCTATAACGGTCGACGTCAGAGTACAGCCGAAGCTTATATTAAACCGATCAAGCATCGTACAAATCTCTTTCTTCTTCTAAATTCTCTAGCCACTAAAATCATCATAGACAACAAAAATAGGGCGATCGGTGTTACAGTCTTATTACCAGATCAAACCCAAGTAAATGTGATGGCAAACAAGGAAGTAATTTTATCTGCAGGAGCAGTCAATACGCCTCAGCTCCTTATGCTGTCGGGTATTGGACCTAAAGACCATCTAAAAGATATGAATATAAAAGTCAAATTGGACTCACCAAATATTGGACAAAATCTTCAAAATCATCCTATGGTAGCATTTCCATTGAGCGGAGAAATCGTATATCCTTCGTCTTCAGATATAACGCCGGAAAAACTAGCTAGTCTTTATCAATACCCAGGGCCTGTAGTAACTGGACACGTTGCCTTGAACAAATGTCAATCATACCCTGATTACCAAGTCTACCTTCAGCAGGCCCCTCCAGGATCCCTAGCACTAACATTTGTCTATCTCGCAGTTGGATTAGTCGATTCAATTAGCGAAAGATTTGGAGAAATTACGAAGGAACAATTAATATATTTCGTGAACTTGATCAACTTACATCCCAAATCGAGGGGTGAAATAAAATTACGCAGTAACAACCCCAAAGATAAACCGCTTTTGTATATGAAATATTTGTCACATCCTGACGATATGAAATCTTTTCTGTCATATATTAAAGATATCCTGAAAATTACAGATACATCTTACTTTAGGAAAATGAACTCAAGTCTAGTGGATGTGAAAGTAAGTCAGTGTAGTCAACTTCAGTTAGGCAGCGACGATTATTGGAGATGTTACGTTACAAATACTTTATTGACACAGTATCATCTGTGTGGTACTTGTGCGATGGGGAAAGTTGTGGACTCAAAACTACGTCTGATTGGTATTAAATCGCTACGAGTGGTAGACGCCAGCGTTTTTCCTAAACTCACTAGTGGAAACATCAATGCGCCTACCATCATGATCGCTGAAAAGGCCGCCGATATGATTAAAGCTGATAATAATCTCTAATAAAACTAGCTACAATTTCTTGTGAAATGAAAATGTTTTACTATTAGAGTCAGATGGGACGCCTTCATCGCATTTGCGATACCGGGGCAAAAGCAATAACGGTAATTTCTTATAATGTCATTAATGAAACCGGAAACCGGTAAGAAAAAAAGGTAGAGTTAAAGTTTACCGGTTTCTTTAATGACATTATTAGAAATTAAAGTTCCCTACTGCTTTTGTACCGGTGGTATTGCAAATGCCCCATCTGACCCTATCCATTTATTTACTTCCTATACAAATTATTATGTTGGTGCCATTTGCGGTTGGGACGTCTCTGGTAGGGGCTGGGCTGAAGGGCTGACTTTTGTTAGGAGAATAGGCAGTCGTCTCTTCAAGGACTGAGGTTTCAAAGCCAGTTGCGGAGGCTTCCTGGTGCAGATTGCTGTGCTGTATGGAAACGCTGTCAACACATTGAATAGCATTACATTGGGAAAGCGACGACGCAACGACTTATTTGAATAAAGAGTTTTTAATTATAATTATTGGAACGAAGTTCCGTATTATGATTGTATTTATTTATATTTGAATGTTGTAATTGTTTTTTACAGACATGGTTATAGAAAATTAGTAAGCATCCAAAGGGTTTATTTTATACCTGCTATATAGCTAGGCAAACAACTTTTGCTCTACGACTTTTAGAAAATTGAATACTATAGGTACCTACTTATTTGAGCCTGTAGCGTCCCACTGCAGGGCAAAGGCCTCTCTGCTCCCTTTCCATCCGGAAAATAAGAGGATAGTCTAAAGCTTTCGACTCCGTAATACATTATCTTTTGCTATCTAAATTAGAACACATTGGTATAAGAGGCATACCTTTAAAATTAATTCAATCCTATCTAGAAAACCGAAGTCAGTGCGTAATACTTAATACATATGATAAGAAATCTAAACTTGTTAAACAAATTTGTTCAAATATTAAGCTTAATAATCTCGGAGTACCGCAAGGGAGCATCCTTGGCCCTATCTTATTTTTGCTCTATATTAATGAAATGCCCTTAATATCTAATCACCTAACTGTAATGTTCGCTGACGACGCCACCATCTACATTCCCAAAAATAATTTAACAGATTTATATTATTCTAGAGAAATTGAACACACCTTAAATAAAGTAAAAGAATGGCTAAATAACGAAGGATTACAGATAAACTTAAGTAAAACTAAATATACCCAATTTCGCAGCTATAGATCACCTCCTCTCAATTTAAAAATATCTAGCGATGACATACAAATTGAAGAACAGCACGAGTCTAATTTTCTTGGAGAAATCCCACATTAAAAAAGTAAATAGTAAATTAGCTAAGTATTGTTATGCCCTATCCATTCTCTCAAATATCGCATCAAAGAAAATAGCCATAAATGCCTATTATGGATATGTTTACCCCCAACTATCCTACGGTGTAATTTTTTGGGGAAACTCGGTCGATGTTCAATCTACTTTTGTTATGCAAAAAAAATCTATTCGTTCTATCTTCCACCTCAAAAGTACTGATTCTTTGCGCTTGATTTTCATAAACTACAATATTCTTACTCTTTCTAGTATATATATTCTTGAACTTTGTATATTTGTTAAAAGCAACCATAGTTATTTCTTTTCCAATAACCGTAGTTTAAGACCTAAATATAAATTTAATATTAGCATGCCACAAGCAAATAATGCTCTATTTCATAAGAGTGCCTACTTTACTGCAATAAAAGTGTATAGTGCATTACCAACAGAATTTAAAACCTTAGAAAATGTAAATATCTTTAAGTGTCGACTAAAAAAATGGTGCATAGTCATGACAGATATAGGTTTTATGGCATAATATTTGCTCTAATGTCTTTATCCAGGGAGGAAAATTTAAACTACGTTTGTATGGAGAAAGAGAATGGAGACTATCCTCTTAAATTTTATTATTTCTAGTGTTTTCGCTGCGAAGATTATACATAGAGATACGTTTTAATTTTTTTATGTTTACCTAGCCTACCTGATCCTGACCTAGTTAATCTCTGTTATAAATTGTTTTGTGTTTTTGGTGCAATAAAGTGTTAATCTATCTATCTACCTCTACATAGGGCGTTTTAGTGTTACTTGCGTGTCATGCGGATTCGCTCACGCGCGCGGGATTGGCGAAACAAATTGCTCACGCTCGCGGGATCAGCCATACAAATTCACGCGCGCGAGATTGGCCATACAAATTGTTCATGCGCGCGGGATTGGCCATTCAAATTGCTCACGCTCGCGGGATTGGCAATACAAATTGCTAACACGCGCGGTATTGGCCATACAAATTGTTCACGCTCGCGGGATTGGCCATACAAATTGCTCACGCGCACGGGATTGACCATACAAATTGCTTACGACAATCACGAATTGCGTTCGTTATTGTCAAAGGCAATCCTGCGTTGCGTGTGAGAATCCACATGACACTAAAACCGCAATTTAGTATTTATTAGGTATTATCGTCCGTAGAATGAATACAACTTGTAGGTATATCGACACCCTGTCGGTATAAGCCGTTTATGTAAAAGTGTAAACCCTCTTTCGCCGTAATTCGACGTGTAAAGTTATCAGCGAATAATTTTCTTGTATTAAGTAAGTAATTTCATGAATTATTATGTGTTTTATTACCTATGTGTTTTATTTTATACATTTTCTACAAAATAATCCTTTTTCATATATTTGTAACATAAATAACTAATAATCACAATAAAACAAATAAAAACGACACACGGAATGAACAAGCAAATGCAATCATCAAACAAACTGCAAAGAAACTTTAGTTCCAAAAAATTATAAGAGATGGCGCTAGTAAGAGAAACGCATATTCCTAGATCACGCTATCGTTGCGTCGAGCACATTGAGTTAGGTTAGTTGTAAGATTTTGTTTTGTATCGAATCTACTACTGGCTTCGGTGCTACGTATGAGTTGTGTACGGTTTCCTGGACCTTCCTATACGTAGTACCTGCAGCTATATTCGGTGCTTCCTCGTAGAGTGTACGGAGTCCTGGACCTCTACGAGAAGCTTCGTAGCCCCTACGTCATTGATTGTAGACCCGCTACGAAAAGTAATAAAACCCCTTCGTCCCGCAACCGGAGTCTCATTACCTCCCCTCTACCCCTCACCGGTAAACCCTCACGTTACACTGGCGCCCAACGTGGGGCCCGAATCCTCAAGTCTTGAGTAGAGTCGTCGGAAGAGTCACCGGTAGAGTCAACGGTAGAGAAGACGGTAGGTCGACGGTAGAGTCGACGGGAGAGTCGACGAGAGAGTCAACGTTGAGTCAACGGGAAAGCCGTTTCCTGACACCCAACGACTAGCAGCGTACACCCTGGAGGCCAACACGTCACAAAACACGCCAAAAGGACCCCGACTACGCGTAAGGAAGCCACCGAGGAAATTGTTGGAGAAACGATCCGGAGGCAAAAATTCTTCGAAACAAGTTCCGAAGAAAAATACGAAAGCAATGGCTAACGTAACAATGTCCGCGGAGCAGTTACAAGAGTTGGTGTCGTCCATCACGGCAGCAGCAGTGCAGGCTGTATCCAGCCGCACGTCAGCTTCGACGACTTCTTCAGGCTCTTTCCCCACCGCGATATTACAATACCACGGTGAAAGAGACAGCGCTATTGTCGACGAGTTTCTGACGGCAGCCACCATCTACAAGAATGCAAACGCGCTGACTGATAAGGACGCCCTAGCTAGCCTACCACTTATCCTAAAAGGTGATGCCGCCACATGGTGGATGGGTGTAGGGGCTCGCGTCGACACATGGCAAGATTTCGACAAACGTCTGCGCTACGCCTTTGCACCAACCAAACCTGGGCACATGGTGTTTAAAGAAATAATCTCTTATAAACAGACTGATGAGTTGACAGAGGTGTACCTGGCTAAGCAGCGGGTACTCCTCGCGCAGCTGCCAAAACCAGGCCTTACGGAGGAGCTACAACTGGATCTACTTTACGAACTGCTTCACCACAGCCTGAAAGAAAAGGTTTCCAGGTTGTCCTTCGCCACCTTCGACGAACTTCAGAGCTCGGCACGCAGCGTTGAACACCTGTGGCGTGAAGTAAAAGAAACTCCGAAACCAGAAAAGAAACCACGCTGTGGATATTGTAGAGTGATCGGCCATACCACAGACGTATGCCTGAAAATGGCCAAGAACGCTGCCAACCAATTGAAAGCCCCGGTAACCGCTACACCACAGTTTCGCACCACAAATCCTATCACGTGCTACGGATGTGGTACACCAGGGGTCATCCGAAGCAAGTGCCTCAAATGTACCGGTGATAGAGCACCCCGTGTCAAAACTGAGAGTGTCGACTTCAGTGCGTTAAACGTCAGAATGGACGTAAGGGCCAGACCTATTGTTGGCATTGGCATTTATGATGTCAACGGAACGGCCTATCTGGATACGTGTGCTAAATCCAGCGTGGCCTCATATCAGCTGTACCGTTGCCTACTAGATAGAGGATGCCGCTTCGGGAAGGAGTACGTGAACGTAACCCTAGCAGACGGGACTTCAAAGAAAGGCAACGTGCTCACCGTCCAAGTCCCAATTAAAATATGCCACAAGACAGTACTAACCACCCTACTCGTACTGCCAGAAGCCCACGAGAACAAAACTTTGCTCGGAGTAGGCTTTATCCAGGACGCAGGAATTGTAATCAACCTGCCTCAACTAAATTGGCACCTGGTGGACCAACCCCAGAAGGTGTACGACCTGCAGCTAGAGGAAATGGATAGTGTCACCATTGCGCAGTCCAAGGATAACCCTCAATCAGCAGAGAGGACAATTATACCCCATAAAAGACTTGTCCCTGCTGAGGGTGGCGTGACAGTTGAAAGTTGCTTTTCGAGCAAACAGCCTAAAATTACATCTGCGAGTCCCAACCAGCCAAAGTCACGAGCGCAGCAAGTAGTATTCGATGGATTCTCACCAAGATTCGTCGACTTTATGTACGAAGATGCAAAACAAGCCATTAGCGAGTTTGATGGCATAAATTTACACCTGTCACCACGCTCCGCCATGCTCTTTGATAGAGACATCGAGCTTAATGCTTTTGATGTGGGTTGCGGAGGCGCTGAAAATGGGCGAATAGAGACGGTATGAATCCCAAAGAGACGGCATTTCAAAAACGGCTTACTATTGCTCCAATTTTAAAGCAAACTGACATGAATGCCCCATACACAATAAGAACTGATGCTAGCAGTTATGCCAACGGCGCTATTTTAATGCAGGGGGAGCGAGAGGATGAATCCAATCCAACCATGCATTCCTTTTTCTTTTACTGTCCTGTTCGTCGGGACGCCTTCACGGACAGAGGGGGAGTATGTAACATAAATAACTAATAATCACAATAAAACAAATAAAAACGACACACGGAATGAACAAGCAAATGCAATCATCAAACAAACTGCAAAGAAACTTTAGTTCCAAAAAATTATAAGAGATGGCGCTAGTAAGAGAAACGCATATTCCTAGATCACGCTATCGTTGCGTCGAGCACATTGAGTTAGGTTAGTTGTAAGATTTTGTTTTGTATCGAATCTACTACTGGCTTCGGTGCTACGTATGAGTTGTGTACGGTTTCCTGGACCTTCCTATACGTAGTACCTGCAGCTATATTCGGTGCTTCCTCGTAGAGTGTACGGAGTCCTGGACCTCTACGAGAAGCTTCGTAGCCCCTACGTCATTGATTGTAGACCCGCTACGAAAAGTAATAAAACCCCTTCGTCCCGCAACCGGAGTCTCATTACCTCCCCTCTACCCCTCACCGGTAAACCCTCACGTTACATATTTATTTTTCCTATATCCTATAATATTATAAACCCGAATGCAAGTAGTATGTAAATTGAAGTACCTAACTTTGTTACTCTCCTTCACGCTAAAGCTACGGCACCGTTGAAATTTTACTATACCAACTAGTCGATATAACTGCCGACTAGTCGGATATCCATACGTTTTAGCCCATCACTAATACGTATGGACTATGGGTAGACCTTCTGGTAGTATTGTTGAAATATTTTCTCTCCGCGCGGTGGCGGATAAACTGCTTGATCCCTAGTGTCAGACAAGCGGTCGGCCGGAAAAATATTGTTAAGTCTATTTGCAGAAGGTATGGTCAATGATGACTTACCTACTGCGCCGACCCCAAATTAATTTGGGGTTAGCGGACCCCGGGCTCCCGAGAGGGATGCAACTGGGAATATCGCTCAGATGAGAAGATACTTATAATGAATTATAAGGGATCAGGATTCAGGTTGTGTCCTTCAATGCCTGTTGCAATGTTTCCCGCCAAAAGTAAAGACCTACTTTCCTTCTATTTTACATTATGACCAATTCATAACAATTAAGTATCCTTTTTACAAGAAATCGTAATATAGCCATATTTTATAAATTTAAAAATATGTAATCGGTTTATAAATTAATTAAAATTATTATGTAACCGAGATACATAGAAAATTATATGTGAAATTATTCAATCTAATAATAAGTTATAATATTGACTAAAACAATGCATTTCCCCTAGTGTTGCCAACATACTAAAACTAAATATCTAGATCATATTAATCACGTGATATAAATTAAGATAGATAAATTAAGAGCAATCCTTGCAAAATTGTCCCTTATCAAATGGAAGTTACCATTCACGATTAGACTTTTACTATATAGATCACTTGCTGAGTCAATCATAGGTTACGGGTTGTCAAGTTACGGAAGAACCTTCAAAAGCCACCTTGACAGAATTTATTTATTACAACTTCGCTTATTAAAAACAATTGTTCCACCTTATATAAAAAGTAAATTTGAAGACCACTACTTAAATTATTTGATTTCTGCAAGATAATCCCTATACACGATAAAATTAAACTAACCTTATTAAATGAAGAATTCTTTAATGTCAAGCTTCAACAGCACAGAAAGAATAGTCGTGTGTTGACAACTCGGGAGAATACTAGAACTTATTTACTTTTTCCTTGGTTTACAAATCTGTACGGAAAAAAAACCCTAAAATATGTTATAGGTACTTACCATCTTTAATCAATAATCTTCCACTAACCCTCCGTAATCAATTAACTCCTAAAAATTTCAAACCTAAATTAAAACAGCACTTTATTAATAAATTATCCATGGTAAATTCGTAATTTTAATCACTTAAAAAAAAAAACAATAATCTATATATATAAAAATGAAACGTTTTCCGTTGTCACGACATCACGCGTGAACGGCTGGACCGATTTCGATAATTCCTTTTTTGTTGTGTTTGCTATTGTCAGGAGAAGGTTCTTATGAAAGAAAAAATGCTAAACCGATTTTGATGAATTTTATTTTTTTATACTAAACGACAGGACTACGTCTGTCGGGTCAGCTAGTTAATTAATATTATTCGAAATCACATCAGCTGTATAATAATAACAACTCAAAATCTCATTCTCACTGGTCGGTGTTGGTATGCGGGCTTGAGTAGTTCGATGGAATAGGTAAACCTTTTCCAAGTTCAATTGCGAACCTACCCACATCTGTGCAACTGCATCTGCGTAGGTATCTACTCGATGCGTAATTTGTTGATACTGTGTATACTTCTTTAATAAGTTGAGTTATAGTTGCGAAACCAATTCACATTAGTTTAGATAGATAATTATAATTATTATTTATAAGTCGACGACGGCACTGACGTCCGTTAAAACTTTATTGAGTTTATGTGGCGTCTTTTTATTATGTACCTATATTGTAACACAAACTGTTTATTCAATAAATAAAAAAATAAAAAAAATAATACTTGCATTGGTGTAACCAACACTATAAAATAAGAATTCTTACAGAATGAAGAGAGGACAAAACGTCTGTGTAGGCGTTTTAACTTAGGCGCCAATTAATAACATTGGTCTACTTAACACTTAGGAGAATTTAGTTTTAAAATTCATATTTGTTAGAGTTAGAGAATCTATAAAGAACTCTAATAAACATAAATAAAGGTTAAAGCCAAATAAAGATATCACCTTTTTCTCTCAAACGATGAGAAAAACATCTATCTATCTATTATTCACAAAGTATAAAATAACCTCGCCTACATACAGTGCCACCGGCTTATCTGTTATGTAATCTGAAGTCGTGCAGTTTAGATTAAAAAATCAATTACGAATTCAATTACATTAAAATAAATACATTAAATCACTAAAACTAAACTTACAAATAAAATACGATTTTAGATTATAGTTGGGCAGCCCGACTTCAGATTACATACCGTAAAAGGCACCAACTTTGCCCGTTTTTTTTATAAATCGAAAAAAACTCCTTATTTTTCTATAGGAACATACATTTTTTTATTTATTTGTAAGGTGTAGTTTAGTTTAGTTTAGTTTAGTTTCGCCGGGCTTTTCCGCACTTAGCCTCATGATTGGGCCATTGTGCGTGAAATGTAATCCCCCAAAACTTCAATCCAACCATCCCAGGTTCTCCCAGAAGGCGAGCAGTCCGCCCAGACTGCTAAAGGCTTCCGGGAAAGATTTTTCTATTTTCAAATATCGTGCTCGTTGGTCCGCCACGCTGCTGCATTCCATCAGCACGTGGTGGGGTGTTTCTTCAGCCGTCATGCACCCCCTACATAGAGGGCTGTCGGTTATACCTATTTTAAAAAAGTGCTTATTTAGGGGGCAGTGCCCTGTTATAATGCCTATAATTTTACGGAGCTTGTCCCTTAATTTTATCAGACTGCGAGCAAACTTTTTTGATGCTACCGGAACAGCATCCTTTGTTTGTTTGCAGCCTTCATACTTTTCCCATTCAATGTTGTGTGTTTGTTCTGTTTGATATTTAAGCCATGTTTTTATTTATGTTCGGGGAATGGGCAACAATGGTTCCGGTCCATATACTATGGTGCTGGATCCCCGTTTTGCAAGCTCATCAGCTGCATCATTGCCCAATGAGTTTGTAATTTGTAATATGGTGCATTACATAACTAAATTGAATAGAATAAATATATTACACTTTAAAACTATTTTTTTCTTGATTTTGATCGCGGGCAAAATAATCCGCACTTGTGACAAACATTGCCCACGCCTATTTTTTGACTTAATTCGAGTCCTATTTATACGTAATTCAGATAATATCTAGAAAAATATGTAATCTAGGCCTAGTCTTTAAATTTTTGTTCGTAGCATAAGCAGTTTTGCAGTAAAATCAGTGGGCAATTTTACCTAGCGATTATTACTCTTTTCCATACAAATCCTAACAAGCTGTTGTAACTCGCTTCCGTCTCGCTCAGGGGGACTCAATATGACAGTGACAGGACGAACCATTTCCATCAGCAGTTTCGGATCGGGGGCTCGGAATAGCCCGTGGAATAGCCCCACAGATTGGAACCGGTGAGGAGACTTTCTGAAGGAGAGATGAAGAGATAAAGATGACAGAGGGCAAGTGTTTTTTGTAAGACTTAATAGAAATAATAAAAATAGTGAGATAATAACATAATTGCTGAACATACATTGTTACCTTGTCAGATTAATTAATTACGAGTGAGTTGTTAATTGTAATATTTTTGGGATTCCGTACGCAAAGGGTAAAAACGGGATCTCTTTACTAAGACTCCTCTGTCTGTCTGTCTGTCTCTATGTCACTATGAGCTAAACTCATGAACCGTGACAACAAATATAAATCTATAAAATGCTTTGTCCTGACGGACTGACTAATCAACGCACAGCCTAAACCACTGATACCTAGCTGTAGAGCTCTGAAATTTGGAGAGTGCGAAAGGATTTTTTTTTAATTCTCGCAAAATCGGGACTTATGCGAATGAAACCGCGGGATACACACAGCTAGTATTAAATAGAGAATAAAATAAATATTTAAGTGGCGCTCCCATACAACAAACGTGTTTTTTTGTGATAATAGATTGGAACCCTTCGTCCCAGGGTTCGACTCGCACTTGATCCGTCTTTTTATTTTTGGTACCTATATAAGTAACCTACCTACAAAAGTTTTTAGAATTTCCCTACCAAACATCAACGGCATAATTCTATCTTCACAGATAAAACGCCAACGTGTATTTGTTCAGATTTGGTTATATGTAAAAAGAAATCATGGCAATTGAATCCGTCATAACAGCAATTAAAGTTTTACAGTTATCGTTAGGGATGTTGACGAATACATTTTTGAACCCAGATCACATGTATCCTGAACAAGCAAAAGTGTATGGTAAGTGGAAATCTAAAGCTTAAAATACACGATGACACTTACATTTTACCACTAAAACATCCACACTTACAGCATATATGAGCAGCTCTATGTATAATATGTATGTATTTACAAAAGAAAAATAAATAAAAGTATTATATTATCCGTTGTCTAGTCACCGTAACACAAGCTTAGTCGCTTACCACGGGGCTAGATGGCGCTGTGTGTTGTTCACAGAATTTATTTATTTATTTTATTTATATGCACGAATTTCTTTCTAATGCAGCACATGTACCTACGTTTTCCGTATTCGGATTCCTGAATGCTTGAAATCTGTATAAAACGTCCTGATTAGGTACCGCAAAGGTACGTTCGTTTTATTTCCGAACGGAAAATATACTGACTGTAGGTAAACATTCCGAATGAAAAAAAAACGAAGCCTGCGCTAGGGTCACGGACTTCCGAGTCTATATTCCGTATTCGGAAAACGCATACAGAAAACGTACGCTTGCTGCCGGCGTTAATGTGGTCTGTTTTGAGTAAAGTGTCAGTGGAAGTGTCATCGTGTATTTTGATTGATTGATTGATTAACGCTTTATTTTACCATAAAGAAACAAAATAACATTTTATACAGAGAATATCTTAAAATAAGGTGGCACAATGGGCGGCCTTATCGCCTAAGGGCGATCTCTTCCAGGCAACCAGTGAATGGACAAAACTTAAAGAATAGGATAGGTAAGATGTTTATTTGATTGAGCTTGAGCTATATTGTTTTGAGCATAGGTAAAGTCAAAAAGTAGTAAAAATATTAGGTAAATGCCTTTATAATCAATCAATCTCGTTCCAATTGCAATGGTGGCCTGGATAAAATGACTTTTAATTATAAAACCGCCCATATGTGCATCGACCACTATCTCCGTAACCTATCGATTTTGTTCATCTTCGAACCTAAACATTACATTATATTGACCTTTAATACCCACACACCAAAAATCATGACGATCAATGCAATGTTACCCAAGTTATTGTAGAGCAAATTACAAGTACAAAGATACAAGGGACTTAAGGACAGTCTATTTAATCTTTTCTCCATACAAACTTTACAAATGTAGTCGACTGTTTCTTCCTTGGATTTGGATAAAGATATTAGAGAAAATATGTTTATGGCATAAACAGTCCTATATCAGCCATGACTATGCCTCTACGTTTTGTTTTATTTTATTCATTTTCATTTTTTTCTGAATTTGATTTCTGTTCTAATTAGAAAATGAAAAAAAAACATAGGGGCATATTAATGGCAGATATAGGTTTTTTGGCATAAACATTATTTGCTCTAATGTCTTTATCCATGGAGGAAACAGTCGACTACCTTTGTATGGAGAAAGAGTAGGTAGACTGTTCTCTTAAGCTTTTCCCTTATTTTATTGCTTTTATGTTAAAAAACTTAAAATTTTAATTTTAAAAAAATTGAAAAAGAAATTTATTCGTATGAAAATTTTAATAAAATAGTTACTTAGGGTAAATTAATAAGGTAATGTTTATTTGTTGGTTATTTATTAAAAAACCTGAATTAGTGTTACCTATCTATTATAGTTAGGTACCACCGTACCCGGCCTATACCTATGTATCATGTATTCCAGACGGTCAGAGTTTCGACTTCATCGTGGTAGGAGGAGGATCAGCAGGTTGCGTGTTAGCCAATCGACTTACAGAAATTCAGGACTGGAATGTCCTGCTTATAGAAGCTGGAGGGAATCCTACAATAATGTCTGAAGTAAGTTTTACACTCAAAACAAACATAACCTACACAACATAACTTTTATTTTCTTCTCCAATCTCTGAATACATGTATAGTGCATACACTTCATTACCTTCTGCTATATTATTTTCTTTCCCCTGAGGTCTGTCTGTAGAGAACTCCTAACAGAGAACTCCTAACCTTATATCAAAGGTGATCAAAGGTTAGTCTAAACTCACCTTTGATCACCTTTGATATAATAATGTTTGAATTATTTATGACACATACAATTTATGGCAGATGTTTTCTTGTGTGCAAAATAAATTAATAAATGAATAGTCCAGGATACGCGATGGTTTTCCGTTTAAGTGTAAATTTTTGCACAGCGATAGGCAGGGGGTTCGAACAACGTATAACAAATATTATTATATAACGGATTTACCATGTTTTAACTAATATTTGTAGTGAAAACAACCATGTAAGTTTAAAATCGTATAACGTATAACAAGTTACCTACCGCAGCGCAAAAATTCACACTTAAACAGACTACCGTAATTCTCTACTGCTCAGCAATAGTAGGTACCTAAGTTTTTATCCGTTATAGTGTGTATTATTGCACAGCGATTTGTTGGTATTCGAATAACGCTGACGAAATCGCGGGCACAGCTAGTAATAAATAAAATTTCATTAAAGATTTCAATAAAAATAAGATTTCAATGAAAACATTGTATATAATTTTATTAAATGGAAAATCTTATTTTCAGAATCCAGGATTCGTTTTTTTACCAATTAGTTCGGCCATGGATTGGAATTACACTTCAGTGAATGACGGAGTAACTGCCCAGGGTCATAGAGATCAAGTACAGCAACTGACAAGGGGAAAAGTATTAGGTGGCACCAGCTCAATCAATTATATGTTCTATGTACGAGGAAATAAAGCTGATTACGACAATTGGGCCGCGATGGGCAACGAAGGCTGGGCATGGGATGATGTCTTGCCTTATTTCAAGAAAAGTGAAAGATTCGTCAGTGACAATCCACATTCGTCGGACTTCCATGGTTCTGATGGATATTTAGGAGTTACAGAACCTATATTTCCTGAAATCAATCCTTACTTTGAAGCGCTCAAAGAAAACGGCAGAAATATTCTAGAAGACCTAAATGGTCACCAACAGCTGGGATACGCGCGACCTCAATATACAATTTTAAACGGAAACCGTCAAAGTACAGCCTCCTCTTTCATCAGTCCTATTAAAAATCGTACTAATCTCTTCATTCTCAGAAATTCGTTGGTTACAAAAGTTATCATAAACGCCAACAAAACAGCAATCGGAGTAGAAGCACAGTTGAAGGATCAGCGAAAAATTCGTTTGATGGCAAATAATGAAGTGATCATATCTGGTGGAACAATCAATAGTCCTCAGTTGCTCATGCTATCAGGGATTGGACCAAAAAAACATTTAGAAGAAATGAATATTAATGTTATTGTAGATTCCCCAAATGTCGGCCAAAATCTCCAAGATCATCTATTCCTTTTATTTGCTTTAACGGGTAAAAAAGCCTCTTCATACAATAAGACCCTTTCTGATCAACTAGCAGAAATATTTCAATTTCCGGGACCGGTTGCTATTGGTCACGTCGCTCTGAATGCATCTCAAACATTTCCTGATTATCAGTTAAATTTTTACCATACCACAAAATCTTTAACACCAGCAGTAGATTGTCACGTTTTGGGTCAAAAAAATTCAATTTGTGAAAGTTATATTGCAGCTACTGATCATGAAGAAATTATATTTATGTCTCCAAGCTTACTGCATCCCAAATCTAGAGGTGAACTAAAATTAAAAAGCAGCAATCCTGAAGAACAGCCATTAATTAACATGAACTACTTATCAAATCCTGAGGACTTGGAGAATTTTGTGTTATACTTGAAAGATATTCTGACCATTCTCGATACTTCGTATTTTAAAAACATGAATTCGAAAATAGCTGATATTAAAGTTGATGAATGTAGTCATCTGGAAGTAGGAAGTGACGATTATTGGAGATGTTACATTACAAATACAATTACAACTTGTCTGCACTTTTCTAGTACCTGTGCAATGGGCAGTGTGGTGGACTCGCGTTTGCGGGTTACTGGTGTGTCATCATTACGAGTAGTAGACGCCAGCATCATGCCCAAAATCCCCAGTGGAAATACAAACGCACCCGTCATCATGATCGCTGAGAAAGCTGCCGATATGATCAAAGCTGATAATCTTGATTAAGTTGGATGTTGAACATTATTTACTGTGACAACCAGGTGTCACTGCAGGTCTGTGGTAGATTCGGCCGGTCTTCTTATTCATTTAATTCGGAGATCGGTGATAATTTATGGTTATGGTAATCTTCGATCTCAATAAATTCTCATTTTCAAGTTAGAGGAAAAAAAACTACATGGTAATCATGAATGGTAATAGATGGTAATGTACAATGTACATACATACAAACCTAACATTCTTACGTAAACAATGATTAACAGTTTCATAAACTATTATTTGTCTTATACTGTGACATGAAGTTTCAAAGTAGACAGACAGAAATAAACGTTAGGAACATACCTTAGTCATTTGGATGTTGAGGGCCCTGTACTAAGGTCTGGGAGTTGTCGGCAGGTCTGGTCGAGGCATCTGGTGAAACAAGGGCTGGCGGTTTCTTGTCCCAGCAAAACCGCCAGCCCTTGCCAGCCTTGCTATTCAGCGCGGGAATACCGCCGGCATTATGGGCACCACGTTTTGGGCGAGCGTTGTCGACAACTTCTTTTTGTTTTAGTTTTTCGTATTAAGTTGTACATTTTAATAATAAATTGGTTTTGTTTTATCCTTATTTTATTTATTACTTATGTAACCCATGTAATTATTATGTTAATGAAAGATCCCATATTCAAAAGTTAATTAGTCATTTCTTCATCATAATTTTTAAAAGTCACCTTTACTTTTACTTCCTATATGCAAACATTTTCGACATGTTTAGTTTGTTTTTCCATTTTTCGCAGAATGCGCTTTTCTTTTTTTCAAAGAATTAAATTAATTACCAAGACCCAAGCAGAATGTTTTGAAAACTCATTGTTCGGTTTTAATCACGTGGTGTTTATTACTTTTAGCATTGTTATAATGCTCAACGTTTCGAGAACTATAGTATAGTCTCTTCTTCAGAATTGACTGAGATGTGATCTGTCATTCTGTTATAGTACTTACTAAAAAGTTAGTCTAAAATTAAAATTAATAACAAAGTATTTGAACTTTTGACTTTTTGTTTGATCCAACATCGCAAAAACAGAATAATTTTATTGGTTATTTTATATTATCTTTTGATTGCATCAAAAGCCGACACTGCCTGCCCGTATCTACTTTGCAAGGTCTGCAATTAACGACCAGCAATCAAAGACTTTCCTACTTTGTATGGGTGCTCATTCGAACCAGAAGCCTACTTACACTGGTTTTATTTTTAGCATAGGTATCCATAATTTATAACCTTTTTTATTATTTGACAATTTTCCTATTTTCACCACGAACAAGACCTTGCTTTTTCCATATTTTATGGTTGCAGGTCTACGGGAAATATCAATTAGGTTTTCGACCCATAAATATTGGGTACCTACTTCCGGTTGACCAAGATTTGTAAATTTTGGTAAAAATCAAGGTCTCACAAGCTCAAGTATAATATAAAAGGAAAAATATGAAAAGTGAAAAGTTTAGAATTACTTGGTCCTTTTTCTCACTTAGGGCACAAGCCTAGGTAACCTTATATAATTAGCAACCTAGTAAGGTAGGTAGGTACCCTGTACCCATATTATGCTACATAAAAAAAGTAATGTGTCTACCTAGTCAATTACAATTGCAACAATATAACAAAATTTATATTAAAAGCACGTTTTTCACTTTTAACTACCTAATTTTATTTTCTATTTTTGCCGTCAAGAATTTTACTATAACTAGTTTTATTAAAAACATGGCTTTACCTATACAAGTCATAATACGGACTATCAGAACTTTACAGTTGTTATTTGGTATGTTATCCACTACATTTCTCAACACAGATCAACTTTACCCGCAACAAGCAATAGTGTATGGTAAGTAGAATACCTACCTAAAGCTAATTTGGCCGGACCAACTTAGATTTTTCGTCATCCACCGTTGCATGGTCCACCTTCTTTAGTCCAAGATTTGGCTTAGGGGGTAACTCGGACACAAAATATCTCATCCACGGCCGAGTTTCCCACTTTAATATTTTGATGTAGCCTTCTCGGGCGAACCACATATCTCAGTATCCGAGATTATTTCGTTCACAATTTGAAGTAGTAAATTCGGCTAAACATAGACTTTTGGAGGAATAGCTTAAAATCACATTTGTACATTATTAATACTTACGCATCCTTTACTTACAGACCTAGGAAGCTCTAATTAAAGTTAATAACGAAAAACCATAATTGCGCCTGATAAAAATGTATTCTCCAATTCTCTCCCAATTTTTCAGTCTGCTAATGATAATTAACAAATAAGGCAATATCGCAATTGAAACCGAAACATCATTTCATATCAGTATCACGAAAACCGATAAAAAATAATTATATGATAAAAATAATACTTGTTGTTACAAAATAATACACACATCTTCTGGTTAACATAGTAATCATCTGGGCAGATAGTGGCCTAACTTTTAGAAGGTAAAAAAAATATTCCAGACGGTCAGAGTTTTGACTTCATCGTGGTAGGTGGAGGATCAGCAGGTTGTGTGATAGCCAATCGGCTCACAGAAGTCCTGGACTGGAGTGTCCTGCTTATAGAAGCTGGAGGAAATCCTACTATAATATCTGACGTAAGTTCAGTAATAATTACTTTATCTAGGTACGAAGCCACAGAATCAGATCATCGCCTTTTCTACTTTTATTAATCTAGGTGTCTATTTATAAAATCCTTTAGGTATCCTGACTGAATGATTTTAACGTACGGCCTAAATTGAGTGAGTTCCCAGAATTGGCAGACATCACGTATTTTCTGACGAACGAAATGTGGTCGATGATTGGCCCCTTGGATCGGTCCGTCTCCTTGTAAAAGGTTTTAAAATAGTCGTAAAGTCGAGTAATTATGTTGGGAGCTTTAAAGCGACTGCAAAGCAATATGGCCGACGGATAGTGAATGGAAGTATTGGCGACTTATTTTTAAGTAGGTACATTACCTAAAATATACGTGAAAATCAGCTCGGAGAATTAACGTGAGGTAAGTAATTTTTATATGTATCTTGATGACCTGATATATCAGAATTGGCCGTCGCTGCAGGCTAGCAAGTAGGCATGCGTTCTTAGTACATACTAACACTACTCAATCGACCACATTTCTTTCGTCAGAAAATACGTGATGTCTGGCACTTCTGGGATCTCCGTCTAAAACCGCTGATAGTAGAGAGCTGTTTGGAGAGTGTGTTCTTTATGTGATGTAGGCATCTGATAAGGACATCTGAACAGGTTTTTCGAAATACCCACGTTATGATTTATGCGAGTAAAACCGCTGGACACAGCTAGTAAGTTATAAAAGTAATAGGCAGCTAATAAGTTAATTCTCAGACTTTAGTCTTAATCTGGACTGCCCTGTCTATAAACAATCCTGCGCTCTAAGGACAAACTTTGAAGTTTTTGACGTATTTATTTAGTGCGCAGGGCCATTTATTTTAAACTGCCTTTGCTATAAGCGTTCATGCCATGAACTTAAAAAAACGAAAAACAGAAAACTTCAAAAAGCTTACCATGAACTTCATGGTAGTCTTTTTGAAGTTTTCCCATAGATGTAAAGCGTCCATTAGGTGCAAGAGTTAACTCCATGCTTGTGCATAAATATTGTATTGCAGGACGAGTCTCTAGCCCCAAGTCACGCGGTTCTGAAACCTTGCGAATAAAATAATTATAACCATAAATTCTCGGCTGACATGTTGGTAGGTTAAGTACTACCTACCTGCTTCTGTGAATCTTAAGCTTATCAAACACTAAATTGATCTTTTAATACCCCGGATTTTCCCACGGAATCATCAAGGTTCCTTGCAAAAAAATAATTAAGAAATACTGTGTTAACATTAAACGTCATAATGGGCAAAAAACTTATTTTCAGAATCCGGGGTTCACTCTTTTACCGCTCAACTCCGCCATCGATTGGAACTACACTGCAGTGGATGACGGAGTTACTGCCCGAGGTCATAGAGACCATGTACAGCAAGTGGGAAGAGGCAAAGTGTTAGGTGGCTGTAGTTCGATCAATTATATGTACTATGTCCGGGGAAATAGAGCCGACTACGACAACTGGGCCGCGATGGGAAACGAGGGCTGGACTTGGGAAGACGTCCTGCCTTATTTCAAGAAAAGTGAAAGATTCGTCAGTGACAACCCATACTCATCGGACTTACATGGTACTCACGGATATTTAGGAGTTACAGAACCTATATTTCCTGAAGTAGACCCTTACTTTGAAGCGCTCAGAGAAAACGGCAGGAATTTTCTAGAAGATGTAAATGGTTACCAACAGCTGGGGTATGGACGACCTCAGTATACGATTTTAAACGGAAAACGTCAAAGTACAGCCTTATCTTTTATCAGTCCTATTAAAAATCGTCGTAATCTTCTCATCCTCAGAAATTCATTGGTCACAAAAGTGATCATAAACTCCAACAAGAAAGCAATCGGAGTACAAGCAAAGTTGCCGGATCAGCGAATAATTTGTCTGATGGCAAATAAAGAAGTTATCTTATCTGCGGGAGCAATCAACAGTCCTCAGTTGCTGATGCTGTCGGGGATTGGACCCAAAAAACATTTAAAAGAAACCAATGTTAGTGTTATTGTAGACTCTCCAAATGTCGGTCAAAATCTCCAAGATCAACAAATCATTTTTTTTGCATTAACAGGCGAAAAATCATCTGAAAGCCCAGGTACATTATCTGATCAGTTAGCTGGAATATTTCAATTTCCGGGACCGGTTGCGATTGGCCACATCGCTCTAAATACATCACAAACGTTTCCTGATTATCAGTTTATTATTTACAACACTCAAAAGTCTTTATCGCCAGCCACAGATTGTCATGTTTTAGGTCTCAGAAATTCCATTTGCGAGAGTTACATTGAAGTTACGGATAAAGAAGAGGTTATATTCATGAATTTAAGCTTTCTACATCCTAAATCTAGAGGTGCAATAAAATTGAAAAGCAGCAATCCCGAAGAACAACCGCTTCTTTTCATGAGACACTTGACACATCCTGGTGACATTGAAAATTTTATACTGTACGTGAAAGATCTTCTGACTATTCTCGATACTTCATATTTTAGAAACATGAATTCGAAAATAGCCGATATTAAAGTGAGTGAATGTAGTCACCTGGAAGTAGGAAGTGACGATTATTGGAGATGTTACATTACAAACACAATTATAACTTGTCTGCACTTGTCTGGTACTTGTGCAATGGGCAGTGTGGTGGACGAGCGGTTGCGTGTGCTTGGAGTATCATCGCTGCGAGTAGTAGACGCCAGCATCATGCCCGTAATCACTAGTGGAAATACGAACGCACCCGTCATTATGATCGCTGAGAAAGCTGCTGATATGATCAAAGCCGATAATCTTGATCAAATTAGTTGTTAAGTGCATTTACGGTGACAATCGGTCTTTCTGCGTTCCCTTCTTTTTCACAATGTATATTAGAATAATAATTCATCTATCATATCCATAGGAGTTACTAGTATGAATAATAATTCCTGAATTGCACAAAAACGTCTCACTCTGAGATAATTCCCGACGAGACATCGTCGTGCCACTGCCTATTATCCTGGGGCTTCCCCTTTCGCAAGCTTGCAACCTTGTAAGCTGATAATCTTGCAAATTATATTGATACTAGCTGACCCGGCGAACTTCGTACCGCCTTAGCGCAAATTTTCTGAGAGATTATCTTAATATTTTTTTCCGTAAGAACCTTTTACAGAGTATTAGAAAATTACAAAAAAAATCAGCCAAATCGGTCAAGCCGTTTTCATGCTATGTCGTGACAACGGAAAACGGGTTTCATTTTTATATATATAGATGAAACCTTTCACCTTCTTATTATGGGTACATGAACCATTATGTATTAAATAATAACCCTAATTAGATTTTCAATATCATATCTGTATACTTTTGTGGCCATCAAGATGCTTATAAGTAGGTACCATGAAAGTAGATAGACAGATACCTAGATAGATTTAGTGCTGATAAAGACTACGTGCCCGACACGTGAAGATTGTCGACCATTCATTACATTCGAAATTACGAGTTCTTAGTGTCCGTTTCTAATAAAAGTACTTAGTTGAGTCATGATGGTAATTCAGTTTTTTATTTCATTTTGGTGCGTAGTAGATATTGTGACTGTTTAGGTATACTATAGCTGCTCAAACAATAAAACGTTTCGATAAAAAAGATTCCTTACCTAGGCTTCCGTTGCTTGATTTTCATTATATACCTACCTTTTTTGTATGTTACTGATTCCAAAAATTCTTTCACCAATAGAAAGCTACATTATCGTGGAGTAACATAGGCTACTTTTGATTTGTTATATTATAATCCTTATCCGAAACTTTAAAACCAAATTCTGTTTCACGGTCCATCTCCTTACAAGCTTTTGCTGTTGACGGATAAATACGTATCGTGGAAGACTTCTTTGGAGTGTGAAAAGGAATGCTTTACCTACCTAGGTACTAAAAAACTTGGCTGTTCATAAACTCCTCGCTTTTTTCTTCACAAGCATATACCCAACGACCAACCCTGGGTCCTTGGTAACTACTCACGTAGATACTTTTATATTTTATTTTTATTTAATAGGAAAACAAACAGTTATACTTAACAGCTTAAAAACTAAAAAGGACAACTAAAAACCAGTTACATGTTTTCACATATTGGTTGTCTTAACAACAGAGGAAACTATGATATCTAGGTAGATTAGCAGTTTATCTATTACATGATCCCCTCCCCCCTAAAAACATTATCTTAATTTTAATGAGATCAAAATAATTACCTAGATTGACGTTCGTTTACTTCAAGTTTTTAGCATTTTTAACGGCATCATTCACCATCGACACTGATAAGAGGCAGACGTGTTTATTGTGGTTTAGAATTGTTTATTCGTAAGTTTTTTTTAATTAGATTCTTTTAAAATGGTGATGCTGGCCATTATACAGACTATTAGAACTTTACAGTTATTGTTTGGTATGTTAACATTTCTGTTAACAACAGATCAACATTACCCTCAGCAAGCAGTGGTGTTTGGTAAGTAAAAGTAAAAAATCAAAAATATATCAATAGATTGTTGTTTTGGTTCAAATATATTACAAATATTAACCTAACAATAAGTTAATTCTTAGGTAGGTATAGGTACTTTTTTTAAAGTTCATTGACCATTTTGTTCAAAGTGATACAATATAGGTAGGTATTATAATTATATAATAACTAGCAGTAGGTACCCGCGACTTCGTCCGCCTAATTTTTTTTAAATATAATATTATAGTCTATAGCCTGCCTCATGAATTATTGGATATAAATGGACTATCCAGCACTGAAAGAATATTTCAAACCGGACCAGCGAGCGGTTTCTGAGTTTAGCGCGTTCAAACAAACAAACCCTTCAGCTTTATAATAATCGAGAAGAAGAGAAGATAATAGAGAAGAAGATAAATAATAGAAGATAGATAAGGACCCCTACCTACCTATAAACCCATACTACCAATACCTCTATGTAGGGTACAAATACATATAACAGACCGGTATTAGTTATATACCTTTCGCCTCGTATTCCTTAATTTTAAGCTCTTAATTACTGTACTAGATACAGAATACTGGCGCACCTGGAACCACCTTCTCATCAAAAAACTCCTCAATGATTAAAGTTTAAGTTGCACTTAAATTTAAGGTTATGATATTAGTTACAGTCGAAAGTGCACTAAAAATTATGATTGATTAATTTTAAACCGACTTAAAAAAGGGACAAAATAACCTAACCTACTAGAGTGCCACCGACTTATCTGACAGGTAAGTTAAGTCGGGCAGTTTCACTGGGTAGACTAGTTTGGTTACGATGGCAGATTACTAATATAATAACAGACAAGTCTGTGGCAAATGTGCCAATGAATGTAGGTGAGATTACCCAAGAAACAAAAATATGTTACATATAAACTTTATAAACGAGTTGACGCCTCTAAAAAGTCCGTGGAATGAGCTCTATATTAATACTGTAAGCGCTTATATCCTCGAGAAAAGGCGCACATTAGGTGGCTAATGAGCGATGTTGTGGTGATATACTAGCTCTGTTGAATTACATCTAGCTTCTATTATAGTGATAAACAGTCACAGCTTCCCACTACTCTGTGATAAAATAATGATAAAAAGGTCTTTATATCGGAATGTGGCGTTATACTGGTCACCGAGACCACATTACAGAGCTACTTGGCTCTAATCCAGTGTCAAAAACATCAATATGGGACAAGAGAAAAAGGACGATCGAACATGGGAGCGTGTCCTTCTATGTATAATATGTATGTATTTACAAAAGAAAAATAAATATAAGTATTATATCCGTTGTCTAGTCACCGTAACACAAGCTTAGTCGCTTACCACGGGGCTAGATGGCGCTGTGTGTTCTTCACAGAATTTATATCGCAGTTCGGAAGTCAAATGAAACAAAAAAACTGTCAGGAGTGTTTACCACGGTGAGTGTTGTGTTTTTATTTATATAAAATGGCGTGCGCTAGCTGTAGAAACTTAAGCATGTGTCGTTTCACGATTGTAAGGTGATAAAACATGCGGTATGAATTATACTGAGTAACTATTAGGTTATATATGCAAAATTTTTAATGCGCCTCAATTTTGGCATAGTTTTATTACAAAGTTTAAGTAAAAATTTATATTTTTTATCATTGGACACATTTATATCACTAGTTGGTGCTATATGGGATTGCTTTGTCACTAATAGCGGCCATGATAATAACGTGTTTTGGGAATTGGGGTTCCCTAGAGAAAAGCAGTACCGACTACAGTAATCGTCATTGTATTTTACTGTTTATTTCCTCTCTTTTCCCAGTTCCTGTTTTGTCCTTTTCTAATCTAGCACTCTTGTTTCAGGAGGATAACACGTTACATGAATACACACATCTACTTTTATTATGTATATGGACGTTGACTGTTTTTTGACGAAGGATCATTTGTTGGAGTGGCCGTGGAAAGTAACTCATTTTACACTATCTGAAAATTGTGTTGGTTGTGGACACGTTAATAGTGTAAAATTTCCGAAACACTTCAAATTAAAAAAGAAAATATAGCTTTATTAATACAATTAAATTTTTTTTAATTTAATTTAATTTAAATTTGATTGATTTCGTCTTCACTAGAATAAAATAACATTGCATTTTCTACGGA
The DNA here is from genome assembly GCA_958496205.1 of Idaea biselata. Taxonomy (NCBI): domain Eukaryota; kingdom Metazoa; phylum Arthropoda; class Insecta; order Lepidoptera; family Geometridae; genus Idaea; species Idaea biselata. The sequence goes on from OY292397.1 coordinate 2,130,404, forward strand.
ACCCTCACTGCGTAATGGAGGCAATAAATAATAAAAAGGTACAGAAAAAAACTGATGTAACACGGATAAGCTCTATATAATGAACTTACTAACAATCTATTACAGTTTAGCACAATAATTTCAATTATAAATTCATTTTGACACTATAAAAATCTAGAACTATAAGTGTTCTGAACCCGCTCTCAGAAAGCTCCGTAGCATTATAAAGAAGTTAAAATGTCAGATATATAATGCCTGAACTATACAAGTGAACAAGAGAATATTATATAATTAATTAGAAACAAAAGGTGACGTGATAACATGTTATAGCGCCAATCTGCTCTGCGCTGCCGTCAATACATCACTAAACTATAAAAGTTACATAACTAAAATAATTTTGCTATTTAGGCCTATAGCCCCGTTACTGGACAGCAGTTATAGAGACAAGCAGTAATGAAACGGTATTATTGAAAAACATTATAATGCAGCTTCAAAGCTGTAACTTTATTAGTGACATAAAGCACTATATCATTAAATATGTTACAAATTGGCTTATAGAGTTAAATAACAATATGAATTCAGATACATCGCAAAAAGGCGATATAAAGATTCTTATAGAGTCTTTGTGTCACTGTTTAGAGTTATAATTGTGGATTTATATCACTCTTTGTTACTTGGGTATTTTGTCCTTTTTAAGCCGGTTTTAAAATTATTGTTTTATCTACATCTACACTTATCTACATTTATATTATAAAGATAAAAGATTTGTATTTTTGTGTATAAGTATGTGTGTCTGTATGTTTGTAATGAATAAACTCAAAAATTCTGAACCGATTTCAAAAACTCTTTCACCATTATATTTTATAGCTATACATTCACCCTGAGTAACATAGGCTACTTTTGATCCCGATATTCCCACGGAATCGGGACTTGCGCGGGTGAAACAGCGGGACGCAGCTAGTTTTTAATAATTATGTAGGTACCTAATATGCATAAAATGTGTGTGTACATTTTCGTAATTATCATTAATTACTTGCAGCTTACAATTATTCGCTGAAAAAAAAAGTAAGTAGGTACCTATAAATTTAAAACGAAGAGAATAATATAGGTAGCTTTTAATTCATACATTTATAGATTGCCATTGAAAATTAATCATTCGATGAATTTTCTGATGAGAAGGTGGTTCCAGGACATTCCAGGTGCTCAATCGTCCACATCCCTAGTGCTTTAGGAGCTGATTCTATTGGCGAGTCAATTAGTCCAAAAATGATTAATCATGCCGAGGATCTTTATCAGATCTTCATCAAAGATACCTAATCTTTCAAAGGAAAAAAAATGCATCTCTAACTTCAAACGGCGGAAATATCCGCCAACATACAAACAAAAACATAATTTATTAATAGGCACTTTGTTGGTGTGTAAGTAGACGAGCATATTTGTTACTCTTTCACCCTAAAACTATTGAACCGATTACGATGAAACTTAGTATGCAAATAGCTGGAGATCTGGATCCCGCAGGATCGGGACTTATGCGATGAAACAGCGGTGCGCAGCTAGTTAATTATATTATTATTCTGTTTTAGACGGTCAGAGTTTCGACTTCATCGTGGTAGGTGGAGGATCTGCAGGTTGCGTGATAGCCAATCGGCTCACAGAAGTCCAGGACTGGAAGGTCTTGCTTATAGAAGCTGGAGGAAATCCTACTATAATATCCGACGTAAGTTCAATTATTATTTCATGGCTTGCTATGGCGGGCGCCTCCGCCCGAGCGCGGCATATTGGGAACACCCAAATGCTGGCGTTCAAATGGCCTCACTACGCGGGATGCCGAAGATCGTGCGAAGTTGAGACGTAAAAGTGGGAAAGCGGAGCCAGGGGTCCCGAAAGGGATGCAAGTGCAACCGAAAACATCGTGAGGATGATTATGTCATTATCATCCGAGCGATGTTCCCGGTTGCATCCGTGAGGATGAATATGTCTAGGTACCTAAGTAGATAGGTACTTAGAGATACGAAAATGCAAACTGTGTGTGTAATCCCAAAGAGAAGATATACGCTACGGCCGAAGTTTTGTCCAGTAGATCGCAGCGTTGTAACTTGTACCTATATGAGCTTGTCTTAGAAAGAAAGTTATTGCGATTCAGGACTTCATACAAGTACCTACAGCCATCTAGTACCTAGTCACTGTGGTCGTCCGCCACAGGCGCGATAGATTTTGATGAAAATAATTAAGTATGTAGGTTATGCTTCTCTTTCTCCATACGTAGTCGACTGTTTCCTCTCTGGGTGAAGACATTAGAGCAAATATACTCGTATGCCATAAAACCTATTACCTATCTGCCATGACCATGCCCCTACGTTTAGGGATTTTTCATTTTCTAATTAATAGAATATAAATAAAGTTTAGAAAAATTAGAACATGAAAAACAAAACGTAGGGCTGGGCTGGTCATGGCTGATATAAATTTTATGGCTTAAACATATTTTCCGTAATATCTTTATCCAGGGAGGAAACAATCGACTGCGTTTTTAGATTTGTATGAAAAATAGAGTAAGTAATTGCGGGATTATAAAAATATAAATATTGCACGACGTTACACAGCGCAATCTAGCCCCAAACTAAGCACTAGGCTTGTACTATGGGTACTAGACAACGGATATACTACATATTATACTTTTTTTTTAAGCGGAAAGCAGTAATTTATTTAACCACAAACGACATGATAGATTTCTATCTATGTCGTTTGTGAATATGAGCATTTCTAGCTCATATTCACAAAATTGAAGATAGGTAGCCGAAGAAGTTTCATAAGTGGGTTCGTATATAGCTAAATGCTTTTACTATGCCTATGTATATTACATGTACTACTTTTCAAACTGATTGAAATAAAAAATCTATTTGGGGTTTAGCGGACCCCGGATAGGGATGCAACCGGGAACATCGTTCGGATGAGATAGAGAAATAATGATACATTAAAACCACATAACAGTATGAAAGTATAAACCTAACGCTAAGTTGACTCCATTTACACTTTACGTCAAGAACCTCTAGAAATGTAATTCTGAAAATTTAAAAAATATTATAAATTATAACTGTTAGGGTAGGTACACTTTATAAAAAGTAAGTAAGTACTTTGAATAATTTAGACAAAAAAAAATTGTTTTTCAGAATCCAGGGTTCATGCCTTTACCTCTTAATTCGGCCATCGATTGGAACTACACTTCAGTGGATGACGGTGTGACTGCCCGGGCTACTAGACAGCAAGTGCAGCATGAGATAAGAGGTAAAGTGTTAGGTGGCTCTAGCTCAGCTAATTTCATGTTCTATGTCCGCGGAAATAGAGCTGATTACGATAACTGGGCCGCGATGGGCAACGAGGGCTGGGCATGGGACGACGTCCTGCCTTATTTCAAGAAAAGTGAAAGATTCGTCAGTGACAACCCATTCTCATCAAACTTCCATGGTACTGATGGATATTTAGGAGTTACAGAACCTATATTTCCTGAAATCGAACCTTACTTTGAAGCGCTTAGAGAAAACGGCAGAAAAATTCTGAAAGACGTTAATGGTCGTCAACAGTTGGGGTTTGCACGACCTCAATTTACTATTTTAAATGGAAAGCGCCAAAGTACAGCCGTATCTTTTATCAGCCCTATTAAAAACCGTCGTAATCTCTTCATCCTCAGAAATTCGTTGGTCACAAAAGTGATCATAAACGACAACAAAAGAGCAATCGGAGTAGAAGCAAAGTTGGCGGATCAGCGAGTAATTTGTTTGATGGCAAATAAAGAAGTTATCTTATCGGCGGGAGCAATCAACAGTCCTCAGTTGCTGATGCTGTCAGGAATTGGACCCAAAAAACATTTAAAAGAAACCAATGTTAGGGTTATTGTAGACTCTCCAAATGTCGGTCAAAATCTCCAAGATCATCCAATAATTTTATTTGCGTTAACCGGCAAAAACGCATCCGTCTACAGTGGAGAAGTTTCTAATCAAATAGCTGAGATCTTTCGATTTCCAGGACCGGTAGTGACTGGCCACATCGCTCTGAATAAACACCAGACGTTTCCTGATTATCAGACATTTATCTTTCCTATTTCTGCGAAATCATTAACACCAGCGACACTTTGTTACATTGTAGGACTAAAACATTCGGTTTGTGAGAATTATATTAAAGCTACAGATGAAGGAGATATTCATTTTGTAACTTTAAGCTTTATGCATCCCAAATCAAAAGGCGAAATAAAACTGAAAAGCAGCAATCCTGAAGAAAAGCCACTTATTTACATGAATTATTTCACACACCCGGAAGATTTGGAAAATTATGTATCATACGTTAAAGATTTCTTAACTATTCTCGACACTTCTTACTTTAAAAACATGAATTCGAAGATAGTCGATATTAAAGTGGAGGAATGTAAAGTAACTAACCTGGAAGTAGGAAGTGACGATTATTGGAGATGTTACATTAGAAATGCAGCTACAACACAGTACCACGTGTCTGGCACTTGTGCAATGGGCAGCGTAGTAGATGCCCATCTCCGCGTGCGTGGTGTAAAGTCACTGCGGGTGGCAGATGCCAGCGTTATCCCTAACGTCCCTAGTGGAAACACTAATGCACCTACTATTATGATCGGTGAAAAGGCCGCAGATATGATCAGAGCGGATCACAGAGTTTAGTAAATTTTACCTGTTCTACAATTGGATCTTTGTCATTACATTATTTAGCAGAATCGGCCTCTTGAGTAGCCACAATGGAAAGAAGAACCAGAAAGTATACACCTACAGCCGAGACATGAATGAGAAATTTAAATATTAAGTACCTACTTATGTAGTTTGTGTTTCACAAGTTCACAAGATAAACGAGTAATTTATGAGTTATTGTATTTTTACGATTACCTACATACATTGTAAATAGGTTGATTTTAGTTAAATTATTGTAAGTAACAACTTACAATACTCATATACCTAATAATAGTCATTTGTTCTAAAATTAGATAAAAAATAGAATCACGCGTAAGTTGTAGACGTGTTTTATTTTTAATACCTACTTATCTACCTAATTAAAATCATGGCGATTCAAGCTATTCAGACATTACAATTTTTATTTGGAATGTTAAGTATATGTTATCAACATTGGTTTTGAATATTTTAAGTGGGAAACGTCAGAGTACAGCCGCATCTTTCATCAGCCCTATTAAAAATCGCTCTAATCTCTTCATTCTCAAAAATTCGTTGGTCACAAAAGTGATCATTAACGCCAATAAAACAGCGACCGGAGTAGAATAGTACATTATGATATAAGTGCGGTAAGTTGAAAATTACAGCCGAGGCGATATTGCTAGCCCGAGCCGTAGGCGAGGGCTACAAGAAAGCAGAGGCTGTAATTATCAAAGCGCACGTATGTTATACGACGTTTTATAACACATTTGCGAGGAAATAAATAAAACTCGGACTTTCTTAAACGAATTTAGCGATGCGCGGGCATCAGTGCTTTTTTTTTTTAAGGCAACGGTACAAAAACAGCCAGTATTACTAATAAAGTAAATTAATATTTTTTTGTTTCTGTTACAGATGTAATTTACTGTCAAAATGAATTAAATTAAAGAATTAAATGTTTATTTTTTATATTTTATCTCCCAAAGTTAATTTTATTCATAAAATATTGACCACTTTTCTGACATAAAAACTTTTTGATTTGCTTTCTTTGCTTTTTTTTTCTTAAGATTTAAAAAAGTACGGTTGGTTTTAGACGGAGCATGATAAACCGTACGTGTTACCTTATTAGAAAGAAACTCGTGCGTTTTACTTTACGATTACGCACAAGTACGTAATGACATACATTACGATATTGAAATTGGTGAAATAAGAGGCCCTTTACGAGCAAATGTGTTATAAACTAAATTACCGCATCAGCGAATAATTCGTTTGATGGCAAGTAAATAAGTTATCTTATCTGCTGGAGCAATCAACAGTTCTCAGTTGCTAATGCTTTCAGGGATAGGTAGGACCCAAAGAACAATTAGAAGAAATGAATATTATTGTAATTGTAGATTCTCCAAATGTCGGTCAAAATCTCCAAGATCACCCAGTACTTTTATTTGCGTTAACGGGTAAAAAAGCTGAAATAATTAACGAAACTATTTCTAATCAACTAGCTGAAATGTTTCAGTTTCCAGGACCGATGGTAATGGGACATGTTGCTCTTAATCAATCTCAAATTATACCTACCCTGATTACCAGGTCTATTATTTATTAACATATTCCGAGTCAGGAGAAAACATTTTATTAGATAGGTAGGTAGAAGTACTATATGTAAGTATAAATGGTGACTACATTTATATTTTATTCCTTACCATATAAACCATGTTGGAGATTAGAAGGCAACCGAGAAAAATCCATTAGGTAGGTACCTACCTATTTTTAACTTTGGACATGTTTTCGACTAAACCATAGTTCAGAATCTCAGATCAAAAACGTAAACAACAATTTCTATCCGTTTATTTAAAAATTACAGCTCTTTAATTATTTTTTCCTTTAAAATTTTAACAGTTCTTTGTTTACGTTTTTTATCTAAGTTTCTGAACTATGATAATAGGTAGGTACCTACATAGTAAGTACCTACCTAAGATAGGTTCGGCATTAATTATCATTTTTCACTAAGTAGGTACCTAGGTATCTATAACTTGTACACTTTTATGGAACTAATTTTATTAATGTTCATGCGAAATTAAACAATTTACAAGGAGTTTATTCTAACTTTCACGAAAATGAAAATTCTGCAGCACATTTTCTTCAACGCGTTCCCGCCACAAACTATCTATATTAGATTGAAGTTGAGGTTCCCGCCAAGACTTTGCTAAAATTCAAACGTTTTTTTTTATTTTTATTTATTTCGGTCTGAGACCGATATAGTCAATTTGGAACAGCCAGGGTCAAGTTTTAGAATATTTCAAGTTTCTTCTATAGTTTTGGCGTCGTACATCTTGTACATCTTGCCAGTATCAAGTATTTTGCATGAAATTAGCCCGATCGGGCCTATAGTTTCAAGTCAGGGGCTATGGTAAAGCGGTGGCAACTTTACTATAACCTTCAAGGACCTTCGGCGCGAACGACGGAAAGTCCATGTTTTGTTTTGTTCACTCAATTTTGTTTTCACTACACTTGTGCACATTCACGGAACTAAATTGAATAAGATTCCACCAAAATTACACAATTTAACCGAGTTTACAACATAGTTTAACGAAAATAAAGTTGGAGCACGACATGTTGTCTCCGCTTTCCCGCCGAAAGTCAATTCAAACGTTGACATTGACATTGTCGACTGTCAGCGATATTTTTTCTTTCTTTGTATAAATAATGGCTTTGCATGTTTGTTCATTTACGACTACAAAAAATGACTCATCCATCATATTGATATGTCATATATAGTTGCACTGTGCAATATAAAATTGGGACTTTCGGCGGGAAAGCGGAGACAACATGTCGTGCTCCAAGTTTATTTTCGTTAAACTATGTTGTAAACTCGGTTAAATTGTGTAATTTTGGTGGAATCTTATTCAATTTAGTTCCGTGAATGTGCACAAGTGTAGTGAAAACAAAATTGAGTGTTAAACATGGACTTTCCGTTGTTTCGCGCCGAAGCTCCTTGAAGGTTTTGGTAAAGTTGCCACCGCTTTACCATAGCCCCTGACTTGAAACTATAGGCCGATCGGGCTAATTTCATGCAAAATACTTGATACTGGCAAGATGTACAAGATGTACGACGCCAAAACTATATTAAGAAGAAACTTGAAATATTCTAAAACTTGACCCTGGCTATTCCAAATTGGCTATATCGGTCTCAGACCGAAATAAATAAAAAAAAAAATATAAAATTAAATAATAGAAAACGCCACGCGGACTTTCGGCGGGAAAGCGGAGACAACATGTTGTGCTCCAATTTTATTTTCGTTAAACTATGTTGTAAACTCGGTTAAATTGTGTAATTTTGGTGGAATCTTATTCAATTTAGTTTCGTGAATGTGCACAAGTGTAGTGAAAACAAAATTGAGTGTTAAACATGAACTTTCCGTCGTTCGCGCCGAAGATCCTTAAAGGTTATAGTAAAGTTGCCACCGCTTTACCATAGCCCCTGACTTGAACTATAGGCCCGATCGGGCTAATTTCATGCAAAATACTTGATACTGGCAAGATGTACAAGATGTACGACGCCAAAATTAAATTGAAGAAACTTGAAATATTCTAAAACTTGACCCTGGCTATTCCAAATTGGCCATATCGGTCTCAGACCGAAATAAATAAAAAAAATAAAAAAAAAACGCCACGCATCGGGTGACGATGAGCGCCTACGAAGAAGACGACGAGACGCGCTGATTGTGAAATAAATATTAGAGGCATGGGATTTCGGAATTTCATTTATCATTAGCTTAATGTAACTGCTACTGCTATTTATTTTTCAGAAACTGCTACTTTTTTCCATCCCTAGATTACAGAGATAAAAAATTTTCATTCAACTGTCATCAACGTCATTTTATTTTGTTCGTTCCAAAATCAATATTGCATTGAAAAAGATGATTTTGTTGTTGTGCCGATCTAAAATACCTTGAAAATTGCAATTTATTCTTTTTTCTTTAACTAAAATGCCGTTTGGGTGAATGATAGTTGATGTGTATGATCTTCCAATAGTATAGTTAAATAAATTAAGTGTAAAATGTTGAAGAATCTATTTATATTGCTCATCGCTGTAGTCAGATGTTCTTACTGCTTTTCCGATATAGGAAAATGGGATTTACCGCTTAGCGGGGTAAGTATGAACCTTATAAGAATAATAATTTAGTTAATCGTGAATATGAATGTCAATTTAAATCATTTGTAGCTTCCTCGGCGATGTGATAACAGGCACATTTGATAAAACAAGTAGAACACATTCTGTTCATGACTCATGTTTTTCACATTGGCTAGGATGTTGTGAATACTTTTCTGCATTTGTTTAGTGTAAAGTTCATGTTTGTATCCTGTAGCTTTAACGTTGATGAAGAAGTTTCTTGCTTGTTGGTTGTACATTTTTACTAATTACTCATAAACTTATAAGGTGACTAAGACAGATCCTACTGGAATAAAACAGTTGTACCGGGCATTCATCTCAAACATCATTGCCACGCTGAACACCTGATCAATGATGTTGAAAGTATTGGTCCCCAAAAATGTAATAGCCTGCAAGGTTTTTAACCCAGCACCTGTAGATTAGATACCAGTCTGCCATCTTAGCTTCTACTCCATGGGCTTGAGCAACTGAGTCAATATTGAGGGATTTTTAGAAACTCTGATAATTCATTTAAAAATAAGGGGCGAAAAAAACTATTAAGACACTTCTTGACTGATATCCCAAAAAAATTATTATATTTCAGATACTTAACATCAAAACATATACAGTAGAATGTTGATTATCCGAATGTAGATCAACTGAACAACTGCTTAACCTAGACAGTGCAGTGCACATGGAGACTGCATAGCCTGTCATTTTATTTATTTCACTATGTATTATCAGTGTGAAATATATAAAGAGATTCCTATAAGAAAAGTCTTATTGGTATATTCAAACATTATAGTACCTATACAGTTCAATTATCTGAATAAACCCGAAATATACCGACATACATAAATTAGGTGGTTTGGATAATAAGCGGTCTACTGTACATATAGCAGAAACAAAAACTTAAATCCCATCAAAAACATGCTTGTAAAAAAAGCAAGTCTCGCAACTCAGTTCTTCTACCGTAAAAAGTTGTGAGATCCATGTATGTTATTCCAAGTCGGGGACATTCTGTCTTAACTTATTATTACGTAATTAGCTAATCTAACAACATCTTATAGAGACCATAATAACAATATTTAAAAAAAGTTATGTTTTAAGTAAATAGATTAACTATGGTAAAAATTATTATGAAAATGAAACTCTTTGTTGAAGTATGGACCATGAAGAACTCTGTCAATTCATACAATATCATAAATCAAATCATAAATCATTTATTGGCCATCATCTCGAATTAACTGCACACCAATTTTTTTTTTGTAGTGAAAATCCATTAGCGGTTTTCTCTGTTTAATATTTTTTGGAATTCAACCTTGGAAGTTCAGTTGTATAAACAACTGTAAATTAATTAAATATACTAAAACTCCATACCTAAAGGGAAAAAAAACAATTTTAATTAGACCAGCTGCTAACTGCCTATTTGTATTTCCTGATAATTATTCAATTACAGCTTATCTTTTGGGGTTTTAAACGAGTTCCTAACATAAAAATTTAAGTGTTTTTTCATTATATACTTACCTCTAAATAAAAGAGGTACCTATATTATGAACTTACCCAACTACCTACGCGAGTTCACGGCACAAAGTAGGGCAATTTGTTTATCAGTCTATGTATGCATGTATGTTTGTTCCTATGTAGTTCTCTAGAGACCAAACCAACCAATTTTGATCATTCTAATTTTAATTGATTTGACATATAGGCGAATACAGAAACGCTTCTCAAAATTTGAGGGCTAATTAAACAATTAAGCAGATCTCAAACTTAAAAGTTCCCATACTAATTTTAAATTCAGAAGCTGCTCAATCATATTTGGGCAAAGCCATTTTCCTTAGTTTAAACAAAGGTGCTTCGGTAAAACTAGTTTTAACTAGCGAAAACACAGTCTAACTAAAAACGGCTTTTAGGTAACTGTAACATAAAATATTTACTGTTATCACATCTAAGAGCTAAAACATGTTTAGGAATCATTATGCAAGCTGTCCTAGGTGTCTTACATCATTTTTAAGTATCTTTCTTTGTTTCAGGAAAATTGTGTATACACATTACCCAAATCACTTTTTAAAGATACAAAGGTTATTTTAGTGTGTAAGTATTCACTTTAAAAACTATTCATTAGGTTAGGTAATATTAGTCAGTACTAAGTAGTACCTAGTACTAACTAATATCTTATCATCCTAGCAATATTAGCTGAAATAATGATGATGATGAAAAGAATAATTCTTCCTTTCGTATTAGTGGCGTGGCTTATCTAGTATGAGAGTTTTTCAGGTCGCCCTAGGGCCTCTAACTTGACCTAACGACTGCTATCAGAGATATCAACCGGGACCAAAACCTTAATGTGCCTTTCGAAGCACGGAGGAGCTTGAGAAATTGTTTTTTTGCCACAATAATTATCAGCCAAGTAATGACTGCGCCAGCCTTTATCCGCTTTATCGGGTACCTATACTAATTTTATAAGTACTGCTTAACTGAGGGAAGGAACCTGACATCCTGCACCTATATTTTTCAGTAAACTGCGATGTGACAGAACCCACCAATATAACAGTCACCTATGATTGGTTTACAACACCATGTTCACCAGACTACATGCATTATTTTGAACAGGTAAAGTTGTATCACTGTTGCTCTTAGAATTAGTAATTACTAGCAGTTTTACCCGCGTAATTCCCGACGAAATATCGAAGTAAAAAGCCTATGTGTTAGCCTAGATCTCCAGCTATCTGCATACTAAATTTCATCGCAATCGGTTCAGTAGTTTTTTGCATAAACCAGTAAAGAATCCATCTTCGTTTTTATCCCGATATTCTCGCAGGCTCAGGAGTCCGTTAAACAAACCTGTGCCCCTCGGTTACCAGAAGAGTGCTTGCAATGTATAAAAATAAATAAGATAACAAAAAAAAATCATTTCTAGCTTATACCGTCCCACTGTAGGGCAAAGGCCTCCCTCCTTTCTTTCCACTGATCCCTATCGAGTGCCAGCTCGCTCCAGTCCCAGAGAAACGAGTCCAGCTCTTCTCGCCATCTCCTTCTGGCCTACCACAGGGTCGCCTGCTGTCCGGGGCCCAGTCGAACGTGATTTTTGCCCAAATTTCGTTGGACATGCGGCAGATGTGGCCAGCCCAGTTCCATTTCAGCTGCAGGCAGCAGTGTGGCCTGCGTCCCTTTTTTTTTTTTAAAAATAAGTAAATTAAAATAAAAGTTTTTAATGAATTCGTCTATTTTTTTAAAGGAGATCGTAAATTGCGGCTCAAATCGCATGGAGAGGTCGATCGACAATATAACGAACCCGCAAGGGTTAAGCGTACAACAGACGCACACATGCCACAGCAAACACCCGATTATATTCTACGACGACAAGAATTTACCCCCAGGGACTAAGAAATCAATTATCGATAATGTTGATTCGATTTCGCAATCTGTAAGTATGTCTCTACACTTTACACACTCTTTACTCTACTCTTTCTCCAAACAAACGTAGTCGACAGTTTTCTCCCTGGACAAAGATGTAAGAGAAAATATGTTTATGACATAAAACCTATATCTGCCATGACCAATGACCTACCCCATTTTATTGGAATATGAAAATAATCAATATGTAGGTGCATGGAATGGTCATGTCATACCATGAAAATAATCAATATGTAGGTGCATGGAATGGTCATGTCATACCATTCCATGCACCTACGTATTGATTATTTTCATATTCCAATAAAATGGGGTAGGTCATTGGTCATGGCAGATATAGGTTTTATGTCATAAACATATTTTCTCTAACGTCTTTTATCCAGGGAGGAAACAGTCGACTACGTTTGTAAAGTTTGTATGGAGAAAAGAGTATGTAAGACTTTCCCCTTAAAACGATTCTCGTAACAAATTATTCTGTTTGTTTCAGAAAACCCCGCCTCTATTGACGGTAGAGAAAGAGGGTATTTATGTTCTGCGAATGTCTTTGAAGAGTAACCTGAAGTTCAATGGAACGCTCCACATTGAGATGGTGGCGCCCTCTGGCTACCTCTCGGCTGCCATATGGCCTTTGCTACCGGTAAGTGTAATTGGTATATAGAAAATATCACTTAGTAAAGTTTTCTGTATTTTTTAGGGTTCCATACCCAAAGAGTTAAAACGGGACCCTATTACTGAGACTTCGCTGTCTGTCTGTCCGTCCGTCTGTCACCAGACTGTATCTCATAAACCGTGATAGCTAGACAGTTGAAATTTTCACAGAAGATGTATTTGTGTTGCCGCTATAAAAACAAATATTTAAATCAATTAATTCATTTAAAACATTAATTTAATATTCTCATACAACAAACGTGATTTTTATCGGTAAAACACAATTGATTTATTTTTAGTCTGGGGCTCAATTGCGCTGTGTGCAACGTCCCGCAATATTGATTCATCTATCTCTAGCCTTAGTTTGAGGTTAGATTGCGCTGTGTTCAACGTCCCGCAATAATGATTCATCTATCTCTAGCCTTAGTTTGAAGCTAGATTGCGCTGCGTGCAACGTCCCGCAATAATGATTCATCTATCTCTAGCCTTAGTTTGAAGCTAGATTGCGCTGCGTGCAACGTCCCGCAATATTGATTAATCTATCTCTAGCCTTAGTTTGAGGCTAGATTGTGCTGTGTTCAACGTCCCGCAATAATGATTCATCTATCTCTAGCCTTAGTTTGAGGCTAGATTGCGCTGTGTGCAACGTCCCGCAATAATGATTCATCTATCTCTAGCCTTAGTTTGAGGCTAGATTGCGCTGTGTGCAACGTCCCGCAATAATGATTCATCTATCTCTAGCCTTAGTTTGAGGCTAGCTTGCGCTGTGTGCAACGTCCCGCAATAATGATTCATTTATCTCTAGCCTTAGTTTGAAGCTAGATTGCGCTGCGTGCAACGTCCCGCAATAATGATTCATCTATCTCTAGCCTTAGTTTGAAGCTAGATTGCGCTGCGTGCAACGTCCCGCAATATTGATTCATCTATCTCTAGCCTTAGTTTGAGGCTAGATTGCGCTGTGATCAACGTCCCGCAATAATTATTCATATATCTCTAGCCTTAATTTGAAGCTAGATTGCGCTGCGTGCAACGTCCCGCAATATTGATTCATATATCTCTACCCTTAATTTGAAGCTAGATTGCGCTGCGTGCAACGTCCCGCAATATTGATTCATATATCTCTAGCCTTAATTTGAAGCTAGATTGCGCTGCGTGCAACGTCCCGCAATATTGATTCATATATCTCTAGCCTTAATTTGAAGCTAGATTGCAACCGTGTGCAACGTGCTTCACCAATGATTCATCCCCCGCAGTTCTTCGGCTGTATGTGCGCAGTGTACACGGTGGTTTGCAGCGCGTGGCTGATGGTGTGCGCGCTGCAGTGGCGCGACTTGCTGCGCATACAGTACTGGATCGGCGGCGTGGCGCTGCTCGGGATGCTGGAGACGGCCACTTACTATGGAGTCTACTCCGCTATCAACAGATCTGGGTGAGTGTTGCTATGGAGTCTACTCCGCTATCAACAGATCTGGGTGAGTGTTACTATGGAGTCTACTCCGCTATCAACAGATCTGGGTGAGTGTTACTATGGAGTCTACTCCGCTATCAACAGATCTGGGTGAGTGTTGCTATGGAGTCTACTCCGCTATCAACAGATCTGGGTGAGTGTTACTATGGAGTCTACTCCGCTATCAACAGATCTGGGTGAGTGTTACTATGGAGTCTACTCCGCTATCAACAGATCTGGGTGAGTGTTGCTATGGAGTCTACTCCGCTATCAACAGATCTGGGTGAGTGTTACTATGGAGTCTACTCCGCTATCAACAGATCTGGGTGAGTGTTACTATGGAGTCTACTCCGCTATCAACAGATCTGGGTGAGTGTTACTATAGAAATTGGGGGTTGTTACGACCCACTTGGCATACATCGTATACACTATATTCTATAGAATCTTAGATCAATGATCTTAAACAAAAAACTCATTCATTTATTTGAAAGTGACAGCTCTTTATTTCCTTTGATATTGACAGTTCTATGTTTACATTTTTGATCTAAGATTCGCAGTACAGCCGTATTACAAATTAAGTGACCAGGAGTCGACTATGTGTGCGTGAGGTGTAGGCACATTTTCAAGTGTCCCTTGCGGAGCTAAAATCAGGTTGTAGTCAAACGCTTTTCAACATTTTCTGAAATAAGTTCTAATTTCCAAAAGTTGTGGTACAAAAGTTATTCGCCTAGACGTTTAGAATTACCGTGCCCGAAAGCCTCGATAAAAGCTTCAAAACTGAGTTATTTTCTTGTGGTACCTTCCAAGACGCTGATCCGCTGTATTGTTCCAGATATTTCAACGCGAACGTGTACATGTTCGCTGAATGGATATCGATAGCGAAACGTTCCCTCGCTCGAATGCTAGTCATTATTGTCTCACTCGGATTCGGAATCGTCAAGTAAGTCCTTATTTTTATACTTACCTTATTTTCTAGAAATATTTTACAAGGTTTGTTTACCGAAAACAGAGCCTTAGTCGGTAAACAAAACAAGAAGAAATCATAATCTTAAATTCACCATATGACGTGGGATCCCGTGTTGCGTAGTGGTAGCGCACTCGCCCGGCAAGGTTCGAATCCTGTCATGGGCACAGGTTTGCGCTGATTTTGTAAATTGCGCTGTGTGCAACGTCGTGCAATATTTATATTAAGGTGCGTTGTGTTTTTGTGGAAGTCCCCCAATCCGCAATGAAACGGATGGGTTTTATAAAGCTGTGGGCATGTGACCATAGACTATTGTCTATTGTCATCAACAGTGCCAACATCCAAAAAACCAAAAATATTTTCTATAGTGTCCGTTTCAAAACCCGTCCGTTTCATTGCGAAAACTTGAAATATCCATAGTGACATTCAAAACAGGTCCGTTTCATTGCTATTCCCCCTATCTTTAAAATGGCATTGCAGACCTCGTCTCGGCCCTGCGTTACAGCGAGTGGTAGGCACCGGAGTGATCTGGTTCATCTTAGCTGCCATCAACGCTTGGCTGCGACTGCACCACAAGGCGGCAGACTCTAACCGCGACCTGTTGCTGTCGGAAGTCCCGCTCTCGCTCGTCGACAGCGCCATCTGCTGGTGGGTGTTCGTCTCGCTCGCACACACTATGAGGACGTTGCAACTTAGACGGTAAGTGATTAGCTAGTTACAATGAGCGATATCTTAGCTGCCATCAACGCTTGGCTGCGACTGCACCACAAGGCGGCAGACTCTAACCGCGACCTGTTGCTGTCGGAAGTCCCGCTCTCGCTCGTCGACAGCGCCATCTGCTGGTGGGTGTTCGTCTCGCTCGCACACACTATGAGGACGTTGCAACTTAGACGGTAAGTGATTAGCTAGTTACAATGAGTGATATCTTAGCTGCCATCAACGCTTGGCTGCGACTGCACCACAAGGCGGCAGACTCTAACCGCGACCTGTTGCTGTCGGAAGTCCCGCTCTCGCTCGTCGACAGCGCCATCTGCTGGTGGGTGTTCGTCTCGCTCGCACACACTATGAGGACGTTGCAACTTAGACGGTAAGTGATTAGCTAGTTACAATGAGTGATATCTTAGCTGCCATCTACGCTTGGCTGCGACTGCACCACAAGGCGGCAGACTCTAACCGCGACCTGTTGCTGTCGGAAGTCCCGCTCTCGCTCGTCGACAGCGCCATCTGCTGGTGGGTGTTCGTCTCGCTCGCACACACTATGAGGACGTTGCAACTTAGACGGTAAGTGATTAGCTAGTTACAATGAGTGATATCTTAGCTGCCATCAACGCTTGGCTGCGACTGCACCACAAGGCGGCAGACTCTAACCGCGACCTGTTGCTGTCGGAAGTCCCGCTCTCGCTCGTCGACAGCGCCATCTGCTGGTGGGTGTTCGTCTCGCTCGCACACACTATGAGGACGTTGCAACTTAGACGGTAAGTGATTAGCTAGTTACAATGAGTGATATCTTAGCTGCCATCAACGCTTGGCTGCGACTGCACCACAAGGCGGCAGACTCTAACCGCGACCTGTTGCTGTCGGAAGTCCCGCTCTCGCTCGTCGACAGCGCCATCTGCTGGTGGGTGTTCGTCTCGCTCGCACACACTATGAGGACGTTGCAACTTAGACGGTAAGTGATTAGCTAGTTACAATGAGTGATATCTTAGCTGCCATCAACGCTTGGCTGCGACTGCACCACAAGGCGGCAGACTCTAACCGCGACCTGTTGCTGTCGGAAGTCCCGCTCTCGCTCGTCGACAGCGCCATCTGCTGGTGGGTGTTCGTCTCGCTCGCACACACTATGAGGACGTTGCAACTTAGACGGTAAGTGATTAGCTAGTTACAATGAGTGATATCTTAGCTGCCATCAACGCTTGGCTGCGACTGCACCACAAGGCGGCAGACTCTAACCGCGACCTGTTGCTGTCGGAAGTCCCGCTCTCGCTCGTCGACAGCGCCATCTGCTGGTGGGTGTTCGTCTCGCTCGCACACACTATGAGGACGTTGCAACTTAGACGGTAAGTGATTAGCTAGTTACAATGAGTGATATCTTAGCTGCCATCAACGCTTGGCTGCGACTGCACCACAAGGCGGCAGACTCTAACCGCGACCTGTTGCTGTCGGAAGTCCCGCTCTCGCTCGTCGACAGCGCCATCTGCTGGTGGGTGTTCGTCTCGCTCGCACACACTATGAGGACGTTGCAACTTAGACGGTAAGTGATTAGCTAGTTACAATGAGTGATATCTTAGCTGCCATCAACGCTTGGCTGCGACTGCACCACAAGGCGGCAGACTCTAACCGCGACCTGTTGCTGTCGGAAGTCCCGCTCTCGCTCGTCGACAGCGCCATCTGCTGGTGGGTGTTCGTCTCGCTCGCACACACTATGAGGACGTTGCAACTTAGACGGTAAGTGATTAGCTAGTTACAATGAGTGATATCTTAGCTGCCATCAACGCTTGGCTGCGACTGCACCACAAGGCGGCAGACTCTAACCGCGACCTGTTGCTGTCGGAAGTCCCGCTCTCGCTCGTCGACAGCGCCATCTGCTGGTGGGTGTTCGTCTCGCTCGCACACACTATGACGACGTTGCAACTTAGACGGTAAGTAAACTCAAACTCAGGCTCAAAAATATGTTCTTTTTCTTTTTTCGTATGGTGGTGTGGTTCACCTAGTGTTAAAGTTGTCAGGTAGCCCTAAGGCCTCTAACTTGACCTAACGACTGCTATCGGAGTTAACAACCGGGACTAACTGCTTAACGTGCCGCGCTGAAGCAAGGAGGAGCTCGAGGAAATATAACATGGTCCTGTCAACTTGACGTCAGAATGGCCGGCCACTTTATATCTTTAAAGTTTTTGAAACTACGTAGATACTAAATATATGAACAAAGATACCAAATAAGTACTAAATAAGTAGTTTGGTGTAAATCTAATAGTTGGGCCGCCGGCCAACCTGACGCGCACCATAATACCGCCTTTTACGGGTTTAACTTTAATTTATGAAACGGTTGTTTAATCAAATGTTTTTGTTCCAGGAACATGATAAAATTATCGCTGTACCGTCACTTCACGAACACGCTGATCTTCGCCGTGATATCATCAGTCGTGTTCATGTTGTACTCTATCAAATCTTACAGAGTGCTCAGTTGTATCACGGTAAGTAATACACATTGGTTTATTGAATACACACCTATACGTTCTCTATACAGTGTGTTTTGGGGCGGTAATTTAAGCCGCTCTATCACTTTTGCAAAGAAACTAGTAGCCTAGGGTTAATAGTTTCCGAGATATAATAATTTTAAGTTTGACAGTTGGTATCCGAAACGAAAATAGTAGCCTGGTCAATTCTATCCGAGATATAAGTATTTTTATTTTGACAGCTCTCAATTGTCCGATTTTCAATTGCGATCGTCGATCGTATTTTTTTTTTGCGATTTTTTTTTGTTTTTTCTCGATCTTCATTTGTTACTGTTTCGATCGTTAAAAACGTTTTGGGAACTGCCCTTTTTATATGTATTTATTTATTCGAACTTGTGTCAGGATTGGAAGGAAGTATGGATGGACGAGGCGTACTGGCACATCCTGTTCGCAAGCGTACTGGCCGTCATCATGGTACTGTGGCGACCCACCAACAACAACCAGCGCTACGCCTTCACGCCGCTGCTGGACAACGCTGAAGACGACGAAGGTAACCATTACCTAGGCAGGCCGTCATCATGGTACTGTGGCGACCCACCAACAACAACCAGCGCTACGCCTTCACGCCGCTGCTGGACAACGCTGAAGACGACGAAGGTAACCATTACCTAGGCAGGCCGTCATCATGGTACTGTGGCGACCCACCAACAACAACCAGCGCTACGCCTTCACGCCGCTGCTGGACAACGCTGAAGACGACGAAGGTAACCATTACCTAGGCAGGCCGTCATCATGGTACTGTGGCGACCCACCAACAACAACCAGCGCTACGCCTTCACGCCGCTGCTGGACAACGCTGAAGACGACGAAGGTAACCATTACCTAGGCAGGCCGTCATCATGGTACTGTGGCGACCCACCAACAACAACCAGCGCTACGCCTTCACGCCGCTGCTGGACAACGCTGAAGACGACGAAGGTAACCATTACCTAGGCAGGCCGTCATCATGGTACTGTGGCGACCCACCAACAACAACCAGCGCTACGCCTTCACGCCGCTGCTGGACAACGCTGAAGACGACGAAGGTAACCATTACCTAGGCAGGCCGTCATCATGGTACTGTGGCGACCCACCAACAACAACCAGCGCTACGCCTTCACGCCGCTGCTGGACAACGCTGAAGACGACGAAGGTAACCATTACCTAGGCAGGCCGTCATCATGGTACTGTGGCGACCCACCAACAACAACCAGCGCTACGCCTTCACGCCGCTGCTGGACAACGCTGAAGACGACGAAGGTAACCATTACCTAGGCAGGCCGTCATCATGGTACTGTGGCGACCCACCAACAACAACCAGCGCTACGCCTTCACGCCGCTGCTGGACAACGCTGAAGACGACGAAGGTAACCATTACCTAGGCAGGCCGTCATCATGGTACTGTGGCGACCCACCAACAACAACCAGCGCTACGCCTTCACGCCGCTGCTGGACAACGCTGAAGACGACGAAGGTAACCATTACCTAGGCAGGCCGTCATCATGGTACTGTGGCGACCCACCAACAACAACCAGCGCTACGCCTTCACGCCGCTGCTGGACAACGCTGAAGACGACGAAGGTAACCATTACCTAGGCAGGCCGTCATCATGGTACTGTGGCGACCCACCAACAACAACCAGCGCTACGCCTTCACGCCGCTGCTGGACAACGCTGAAGACGACGAAGGTAACCATTACCTAGGCAGGCCGTCATCATGGTACTGTGGCGACCCACCAACAACAACCAGCGCTACGCCTTCACGCCGCTGCTGGACAACGCTGAAGACGACGAAGGTAACCATTACCTAGGCAGGCCGTCATCATGGTACTGTGGCGACCCACCAACAACAACCAGCGCTACGCCTTCACGCCGCTGCTGGACAACGCTGAAGACGACGAAGGTAACCATTACCTAGGCAGGCCGTCATCATGGTACTGTGGCGACCCACCAACAACAACCAGCGCTACGCCTTCACGCCGCTGCTGGACAACGCTGAAGACGACGAAGGTAACCATTACCTAGGCAGGCCGTCATCATGGTACTGTGGCGACCCACCAACAACAACCAGCGCTACGCCTTCACGCCGCTGCTGGACAACGCTGAAGACGACGAAGGTAACCATTACCTAGGCAGGCCGTCATCATGGTACTGTGGCGACCCACCAACAACAACCAGCGCTACGCCTTCACGCCGCTGCTGGACAACGCTGAAGACGACGAAGGTAACCATTACCTAGGCAGGCCGTCATCATGGTACTGTGGCGACCCACCAACAACAACCAGCGCTACGCCTTCACGCCGCTGCTGGACAACGCTGAAGACGACGAAGGTAACCATTACCTAGGCAGGCCGTCATCATGGTACTGTGGCGACCCACCAACAACAACCAGCGCTACGCCTTCACGCCGCTGCTGGACAACGCTGAAGACGACGAAGGTAACCATTACCTAGGCAGGCCGTCATCATGGTACTGTGGCGACCCACCAACAACAACCAGCGCTACGCCTTCACGCCGCTGCTGGACAACGCTGAAGACGACGAAGGTAACCATTACCTAGGCAGGCCGTCATCATGGTACTGTGGCGACCCACCAACAACAACCAGCGCTACGCCTTCACGCCGCTGCTGGACAACGCTGAAGACGACGAAGGTAACCATTACCTAGGCAGGCCGTCATCATGGTACTGTGGCGACCCACCAACAACAACCAGCGCTACGCCTTCACGCCGCTGCTGGACAACGCTGAAGACGACGAAGGTAACCATTACCTAGGCAGGCCGTCATCATGGTACTGTGGCGACCCACCAACAACAACCAGCGCTACGCCTTCACGCCGCTGCTGGACAACGCTGAAGACGACGAAGGTAACCATTACCTAGGCAGGCCGTCATCATGGTACTGTGGCGACCCACCAACAACAACCAGCGCTACGCCTTCACGCCGCTGCTGGACAACGCTGAAGACGACGAAGGTAACCATTACCTAGGCAGGCCGTCATCATGGTACTGTGGCGACCCACCAACAACAACCAGCGCTACGCCTTCACGCCGCTGCTGGACAACGCTGAAGACGACGAAGGTAACCATTACCTAGGCAGGCCGTCATCATGGTAACCATTACCATGATGACGGCCTGGAGATCCCTTTGGAGTTGGGTTCCGCGGGCTTGAGCATGCCCGGCATCCCAGAAAGGCTGCATCTATCGGTGGCTGAGTAGGGAACGCCGCCAACTTTAAGATTTAGTCTCCCGGTGGCTGTGGTTGCAGATGGTGACACGTTTGTCTTCTCCGGTATGGTCCGGAGTGCTTGCCCGCCGTTTGACGAGTGCACGCGGTTTGGAGTGGCCTTGAGTGGTGTCCTTCGGGGCTTCGCATCTCCGGCTGCGTTGTGCCTGCGCAGCGTTACTCTAGGCTAGGAAAGTCCGGTCCTAACCTAATCAGGATTTATAGGTCACTTGGTAAACACATGGATATATGTCGGGAAGTGATCGCTCCAAAACAGCTCCGAAACCACACTGGAGATGTGGAAGGTCTCTTCGCTACCGGCCTCAGCGAGGTTGTGGTTAACTCCTTTCTGAGGTGCGAGTGGTGAGCGTCTTTATTGCTCCGTTAACTGTATGGACAACAGGTAGTGTCACTTGGTCATTCAGCTTTTCTTAAGAGAACACTAGCGTTTGGGGACACGATCTGTATAACCTTATGGTACAGCGGACCCCGCCTGCAAGTCTAAATGTTGGCCGCCAAGTTATTAAGACGACAGCCGACGTTATGACATATATTGTTAGTTCAGTTGTGACAAGGGGTTGACATCCAACGCTTGATTTCCTAATTAAATAGCTCCTAACTTACTAACAACAGTTTCTCTTTACAGACGAAGAAGAGGAACAATTCGTAAACGACGCTTACGGTGTAAAGATGCGCGGCACAAATGTAACCAATGACGGCCAAGACCCGCCGGAACCTCCCTCGAATTCCTTAGACTCAGACCTCCGCTGGGTTGAGGAGAATATACCGACTAGCACACTGCCATTACTAGACTCTGATGAAGAAATTATAAATACTAAATTTGAAGTGTCCAAAATGCAGTAACTACTTAAATAAATTACCTCTAAGTATTATGTAACTGTGATTTTGGCTTTTATTTTTTGGTTGTTTATCTAATTATTAATTAAATGTCGAAAAGCTCAAGGATTTTTTTTGTCTGGTGTGCATGAAAATTTAAACAAGTTGGTTGGGCCACGCGCAGTGTAGGTATTCCTCGAACAATTAGGTAGGTAGCAAACATTTTTCAACCCTTTGAAAAATAAAAAGAAAATGTCATTGTGTGTAAACAGACTTCTTAGAAACTGAAGGTTCTCAATTCGTACGACAGTAAGTAAGGACAGTAAGTACCTCACCTACCGCTGTGTGAAAATCCACACTCAAACGGACGACCAGGAAAGAACTGATCATGTACTTCGTCAGTTCGGTCAACTGTTCGTTAATACTTCGCCCTTCGAAGGGCGATCGTGTGTGTGTGGATTTTAGGACAGCGGTAGATAGGTGTTCAAACCACGCGGGCGAAGTAGCGCGGGCAGAAGCTAGTGTTTTAATAAAAGTACCTATTTATTTCATTTAACACTTTATTTTATATACATGTTAACATTATAATTATTTTGTTCTTTAGACATGATCTTTGGTATTATAAAATATAATATGGTATATGGCCACGATACGTTAAAATGGAAGTATGTTCAGTCACAGTAAATGGAATCCAGTATACATCAAAATATGATTTGAATAAAAATATTTATCTTACATTAATAATATTTTGTAAAGTAAATCTAAAATTAATACTAACAATGGAATACATTTTGTCATCTAGTTCAATCACCTCGCATAAAAATTAGTATGCAATGCAAGTTTCATTGTGGAAGTGAAGTAACCACAATACCATGTTTGGTATCAAATAAATTAACATTGCTATACTGTATTCAACTTTATGTCTTTAGAATACTGTCTTTATCATAGTAGAAATCGTAGTTTTCTGGTTCGTCCGGAATCTGAGGAGGGTCCTGTGGTATATCAATACCCTCTGCATCCAACAGCCTCACTTTTATGTCCATTGACAGTAATGTTTGTAGATCGTTCTCAAAGGATTTGCTAACCATTTTTTCTTTTAATAATGCATTTACACCATCTGTCCAATAATCAAAGATCTGCTCATCAGGGGCCACAAAGTCTAAAGAAGGAACCTCGGCAGATTTTGGTATCAACGAAAAAGCTAAATGTGGCGTCGTTTTTCTACCCCTCAAATCTTTCATGTGTGGGCAATCTTTTCCTGTGATCACATTTTTTATATCGGTAATTGCTATTTTGTTCCCAAGCTCTTCTAAACTCGGGGTACTCTTTTCATCGCAATCTCCGTAGTGCAACACTTTGTGGTTTGGTGAGAGTCTAACAAACCAAAATTTGTCTTTTATTCTTTGTCCTCGTGAGGAGTATTTCTTAAACCTCGACCCTCCAACAAGAACACCAGATCTTTGCTGCTGTATCAGATCAATGATTTCAGGTGTGATTTTCTCTTTCAATTCAACTATGGGTCGAGCATGAGACTCCCAAACTTCTCTATTTGTACGCTCCTGTAGCCATATTTGTGTTATTTCTGAATAAGACAAGTCCTTGATCTTTTGTCGAAATTTATCAAAACCTTTGGGAGATGACGATAGAGCTCGACTTATTTGTTCACGGACTACACTTGATACTTTGACAAAGTCCTCGATGGTCGCTCTCATTTCTTTCCATGTTTTATTGAGCAAACCTATGCACGTACAGAACAATTCTTCAAAAGGATGGTCATGTGTGAAGAATAAAGGATGGTATGTCTGTCCTTGTTCACTCGGTGCTTCTCCAATATGAAGAATATCGCACAACTGCTTGACTAATTCCACACTCGTTTTCCCAAAAGGACATTCATGTTCATCGGCTCTACAGCTATTTTCTAGAACTATTTTTGTGTAGTCTTCTGAGTAATTTCTAGCAAAGTATAGCATACAGTCAAGTGCGAGTACACCTGGTGGTACTTCATTGAAATCTTTTATAGGGTCAATCTCACATTTAAAACCAAGTTTTTTGAAGTCTTTTGAGTAACTTCCAACTGGTCGTCTCATTGTTACTTCTAAGTTGGGGTTGTTATCATTTTCAAAAGCAATTTTTCTAAGTTCTTTTATCTTTTCTTGGGATTCTTGTTCCTGGGCATCAGCTCTTTGCCTCATTTTTGGTTCTAATAAACCAAGTATCAAAGTTTGGAGTACATAAAGTTGATGAGCTAGTTCAGTACCGAGGACTTCTTTGCCATTTTTAGAGAACTCACTAGCTCCAATCAGATTCTCATAGATTGCAGTTCTGTTTTTTTTTGAACAAAGAGTAGCTGCAATAGCTTTTCTTTTATTGTAATCTGCCTTTGAAAATATGGCATTTATGAGAGCAATAGCATTTTGCTGAATGTTTTGGTTTGAATTCTGCAAGTGTGAGATCAGATTCGGTATCGTTATTTCCTTTTCGACATGTGAGTTTTTGGAACTGTTAAGTACTATGTTTTCGAGTATTGAAAGGCAACACTGTATAACCTTCGGGTCCTGGGCGGTTGCCTGATTGCTGACAAAACTAGCAACTTTATTAATGAACTGGTTCTCAAGAACATCCCACAGTATAAAGCTGTGGTCCATAAGTTCTACGAACGTTACGAGAGCGTATTTCAACGATTCACCTTTGAACTTCCCGTTTTCAATGTTATTTATAATGAGGGTTAGCCCCTTCTTGTTTATAAACTCGAGAGCGAATGTGAGATCGCTGCTTAGAACAGAGAGCTTGGTTAATGCGGTAATTTGATCGGTTTCCGAGCCTGAATTTATCTTTGCAAGGATATCCTGTACCGTCCTTGCGGGAGACAATTCCAACCGCAAAACAGAACCATTTTTTATCTCGTTACGATTTTTTTCCGTAATATAATTCTGGTTGTTGCTCTCAGAAAACTGTAGGGCGTAGTTTTCCGGGTCGGGAAGACCCCAGGGATTGCATAAAAGCTGTATGATGCTCGACAAAGGTTGACTCTGATCGAACTCTATCAACTGGGGTTGATAATGTTCCTTGTCGGGAGCGTTTAGCATCTCCACGGCGATTTTGAGGATCGTAGAATCCTTCTCCTTAGTTGCCGACGGCATTTTTATCGGTTTCGTAGACATTTAACGAACATTTGCTAGTAAATATGGATAAAACAACACACCACACCTCAAAAAAATAATATTTTTCTGCGATTTTCGACCGAATTCTGTAGAAAGAACGTAAATCAACAGCTGTCAAAATTGAATGAACAAATATGACGCAGGCGAGAAGGAAAATAGGAATGTACCAAAGAACGAATGAAATTTTTACGTTTCGTTTTACAAAAACCATTTATATTTTTGGCGGGCTTTGTTTATATTTAAAAAAGGAAAACGATTTTTTAAAAAGTAATACAATAGAAGTACCTTTTTTAGGGTCCCGTATTTTTAAGTAGGTTCATGTTAAATCGTAGCCGTAGACTGAAAACTATTATTAATTATTGTTGTTTCTTATAAAATGTTTGTTTCAAAAATGTCGAGCGATCTGAACTCAAAATGTAGGTATACCTAGACATTTTGCATCTTGTATGTTAAATTGGGTATGAAATAATATCTCACACTATTAATTGAGGTTCATTACAGTTTAGTGTCAGATAGTTAAGTGTCCTAGAATTCACGTTATTGTCTTAATCGCAGCACACTTAGAGACACGATATACAATGAGAAATTTAGTACTCGGGTTATTGATCTTCATGTTTAGTCTAAAACAAGGAGATAGTTTCAGGTGTGACCGAAGACCTTATGGGTCCACGACACAGGTGTCTCCATCTGACGGGAGGTTTGTGCTGCAAGTTGAGAGTGCAGATGATAATACTTATATACCGGAGCAGTTGTACACAGGTTAATATTTTTTTATGTTTTAACTGTTTTATTAGATGTGTATATCAGTAGGTATATTACATGTCATCTTCAATAACAGTATGGAAATCCCACAACTCAATCATCTTTATGATTGAAATACATTGGTATAATAATATGAGTAGAACTGGCTTATTCCCATATTGTGTAGGGATAGGTACTCACTGGGTCCGGACAAGCAAGGGCATGATCAAGGTTCCTAATGGGATTTTTTTTCCCAGTCGTACGTACCCAGTAGGACCCAATTGGGAATAGGTACATGAGCAACAAGTGAGAACTTACCACTATCTCACTAGATGGTAAGAGTCGAATAATTAACCGGTTGGTACATATTTTTGATATTTTGTAAAAGCTACTACTGAAGCTTTTCAAATGATTAGTGCATACTAATTTACAGTTATCAGTGGAAACGATAATGTTTTTTTCCTTTTCGTTCTCAGTGGAAATATTGCTGAGTAGAACTGTTTGATTACTTGCTAGCCTGTTTATTTTTACTCCTCCAGTTCAAATAACAGAAACAGATGAGGAATCCCACTTCACCGCGTTCATGATATCGGCTGAAGGCGACATAAAACCTGATCTAAAGAACCCGAGACGTATGATGACACTATTCCCTGGGGATGTTAGGCCTATTGACTACAGCACTGCCAAGTTCAGCGATCGATGCTTGTATTCAGTTGAACAGGCCATGAGTTCTTACAAGTCTTCCGTTGAAGTAAGTTAATTATTAAAGACCATGACATCGAGACTCGCGAATCCTGGCTAATATACTGTGGACCTAAATATTTGATGATTATATCACCATGATTTTATTACTATTTCATTCGTCGGTAAGAGGTTTTTTATGACTGGAAATTCTATTTATGCTGAGTATTTATGACAGGTTTTTTTTTCTAGTTTTACTCAATTAGGATGAATTAACGTTAGGATGGATGTGATTGGGAATGCTTGGCTTGGGAATGCAGTTCATGAGAATTCCTAGTTTTCTTAAACAATAATGACCGCGTATGTAAACAAGCAATACGTATTTCTTGTCGTATTCACGCCCAACATTACCACTGGGTATGGCTGGAAAAATACCCAATCGGTCCGTATCACCTTGTAAAAGATTTTGATTATCAGGTGTACTGGCAAGCTCCACCTTCAGGAAGTGGCTGCGTGACCCTCAGAGCTATGGTGGTAGAGAACGATGAGATGTGGTTTGAAGACGGGTCTCCTTTGACAAAGAAGCTTTGTGAAGACATGAGGCAGCCGGATGACGTTGCACCTCAGTTGAATTATGAATGTTCAATTTGTGATGAAGCTAAGTATGAGGTAAGGGGTTTTGAATTTGTAGGTAAATGATTGTTCATTTGTCGCCAGAAGCTTCTGTTAAAGCAACATCTCAAATCTCAAGGCAGAAAATTGTAAGTATGTAGGTGCCTCTGCTATATACTATTTAGGTAGACCAATATTAAACGATATTTCTGATGGAGAAATTATTCTCGTAAATAGGACATCTTTTCTATTTTTGATTGCCTGGTACATCGGCAAATAATAGTAGATTTTATAACAAGGGAGAAAAGACTATTTTTACGGCGAGAGTGTTTTTATCCTGAGAAGTAGAATCCTGAGCGAATCGAGGGATTTAAAGTATCTCACTCGAGCGAAAAATAGTGTTTGCTCCCGAAGTGAACATTCTACTTTTCATCACCCTCTTTGAGAAAATGAGTAACGTACTTTGACCATTGTTCCCGTCTGACAGTAACTACCAATTTTTATCAAAACCTTCCTTCTTCTACCAAACTACCATTTTCTACCAAACCTACCATTTTCCACCAAATCCTACCATTTTCTATGAATACCTGCCATTTTCTACCAAACCTACTATTTTCCTGCTAACCTGCTCGGTCTATCACCCATCACTTACCTATCAGACACGCAGTACGGTGATAGGAACTCTTTGTTAATTGAAACTTTTTAAAAATATTCACATTCCAAATTCAAATCTCATTATTGCCCTGCTAGCAGGGAGAAAAAACGCTATGAAAATGCCTGCTAGGAACATCGCCAGCAAAGCGCTACTTCTTGCCCTATTTACAGGGATTAGACTAGCTCTTTTCGAATAGATGGGATGAAAATTCATTTTATTGCAGAAGCAGGAATGACTGGATATTTTTTTCTATATTATGTTCCCACTGGTAATGGTGATGATAATTAATGAAAATGTTTCTTTCCCACTAGGAAGTTTTTTTTTCCCTTACCATTTGAAACATTAGGTACTAGTTACTGTGTATCAGGTGCTAGGAAATGAACCCCGTCCTGAGGAATGACTGACCGGGATTTTTTAAAACACTATATAATTATGTTTCTATAGATATCGTTCACCGGAATTTGGTCTCGAAACACTCATCCTCAACTTTTCCCCGAAAACGACTGGGTACCTCGATACAGTGATTTGGTTGGAGCTTCACATGCGCCTGAATTTATTCTGTGGACTCCTGGGAGCTTGGCGTCGGATGGTTTGAAGGACGT
Source organism: Idaea biselata (assembly GCA_958496205.1). Taxonomy (NCBI): domain Eukaryota; kingdom Metazoa; phylum Arthropoda; class Insecta; order Lepidoptera; family Geometridae; genus Idaea; species Idaea biselata. The sequence goes on from OY292397.1 coordinate 2,159,386, forward strand.
AGCTGAACATGCAAATACTAGTAAGATTGAAGCGGAAATCAGGGAAAAGGTAAGATATTCGCAATAAATACCTACTCACAGTCTACACAACTAAAACTAAGAATAATTTGGATTAAGAATACTATTTATTGCGGTACGGACCACAACTCAGCTAGCCATAAAGCCAGTCTTCCGAAAAATGCTGGTCTTCTAGTTCTTCTATGTTTCTGTTTAGTCTGTCTCCTTATAAGTTCCTACTTTCATTAAAGTCTCTAAACATAAAATGTGTCTTTTTAGATTGGCGACGGTGTCCGAACTCTAATAAAAGGCAAAGGGCACGGTTACCGCAAAATGGGTAATCCAACATACGCATTTTTCCGAGTAGACAAATCTCATCACCTGTTCACGGTAGCTGTGGGTCTATACCCTTCACCGGACTGGTTCTTGGGTGTGACGAGGTTTGAACTTTGTCAGAACAATGAATGGCTGAAGGAGAGAGAACTGAATCTCTATCCGTGGGATGCTGGGACTGATAGTGGAGTTTCTTATGAGGTATGTTCCTTTTCTTACTTTTAGATAAGTATTTATAATATGCTTTGTGATTTTTAGTTACGTATCTGGTGTTGCACAACATTTAAGTTGATGTTAAGTCAACAAAAGAAACCGAAATTAAATGACTGAAACCGAAATCTTCGCAGGGCGTAGGTTCGAACCAATTTTGTTCTCAAAAGTTTGAATTAACAAATGTTGATTACCAACTTTTAGGTCCGAAACCATTATTTGTATGCCTGCAACTGCAGGTTAAACTGTAGTGTCATCCCTAATAAATTATCATCATCATCATTCTTTTTTAAAATCCAATTTTAACCTTATTTTTAGTCTGTAAACATAGAAACGTTTCCCCAAGACGCCGTATCGAGGGTCGATATGAGTTCTTACGATAAAAACTCACCCTTTTATGAAATGGATTTGAAAAATATGCATCCATTTGGCAAACTACACTTTAAACTAATTAGAACTTATCACAGAAGTTGTGAAGAAACAACAGGTAAGTTTTTAATTTAACGTTATTGTTTTTTTATCCATTTTCATTTTTCATCTCATCAGGCAGCGCTTGGACACAATATTATGAATCTTTTGTGGCAAAACATGACCGCAAAATTGTTCTTGTACATAATACTTACTTACTGCAATAATTTTGGCCACTAGGAGGAACTATTAGGATTTTTCACATTAGTCCTTCTGATAAAGAAAATGGAAAAGACAATTGTTTCCCATAGTACGATTAGGAATAACCGTTACTGTTATAAGAGATTTTATTTTTCAAACGAGATTTATTATTTATTAGTGATTACTTTTATCGTAGAGGAATCTTCACAAGTAGAAGAGAAACCTTCACAAGTAGAAGAGAAACCGTCAGAAGGTGACGATAAGCAACAGGAGCCTGAAGAGCCATCCAGGTACTCAAACACAGACCTTGATAGCGGCAACCACGGGGGGTGAGGCTTATGTATTGGTTCTTCATACTCCATTATCCAAATCATTTCTTACAAACACTTTTTAATAAAATAAACTCAAAGTAAGTACAGACTCATTATAAATCATACGAATAACAACGTTCTAAATACTAAAATTATTGTATAGGTTTAATTTTATAGTAGTGGTAGGTACTTTCCTGTCATTGTTTAGTATATTATCTTTTGGCGAAACTATTAATGGGCCCCAATGCCTTTTAATTTAATTTAAAATTTGATTTCATCATTTTAATCCAACACAACACTTTCATTTCATTGATCTATTTATAGTCATAATAAAAATATATGGAAAGAAGGTTAACGTGCTCGTGTCTACGCATCTGTAGGATTTTCTTCTCATCCGACCGATGTTCCCGGTTGCATCCCTCTCGGGAGCCCGAGGTCCGCTAAACCCCAAATTGTTTTATTTTTATTTGGGGTTTGGCACAGTCGGTAAGTCATCATTGACCATACCTTCTGCAATTAGATTTGGCAATGTTTTTACGGCCGGCCGCCTGCCTGACACCAACCCTCTTAGGGATCAAGTAGTTTATCCGCCACCGCGCGGGGATAACTTCAGGTTTGCTAATCTCCCTCAGATCCCATAGTCGCCTTTTACGACACCCACGGGATCAGATGGGGTAACCCTATTCTATGTCGGGGCTACAAGGCTATCTGTGGGATTTTCTGATTCCTGCTAAATAAGTATTGACTTCCATATCTGTCTTTTTTCTTTGTACTTTTGAGGAACCTACTTCAAGTCGCAAGTAAAGAGATTAAATTTTAGGTGACTGTTTTACATATTTGACAACAATATCACTTACCATCCGATATGATAGTTCCTAGTCAAACGCTCACTTACTATGTTAAAAACTATTCAGAACAACAGAAGCTCCTATAGTGCTCGACCCAGAAGCATCCGACGATTGTCCCATGTCGCAATGGTCAGATTGGAGCGCGTGTGAAGGGACGTGTGAAGATGAAAGGATAAAGGGTTACCAATGGAGGGAGAGGTACCATTTAGTTGATGGAGTCGCTGTTGAGAAGTACGATCCAAATGTAAGTCGATTATATTCTTTCTTTGAATGTTTCTTACATTTTTTAAACTGACTATTTAATGCTATATGTGCTTTGTTCTATTTTCCCTGTCGAGGATTTGTACCTATTTGAACTGGTCACGGGGTTTTGTACATTTCAATGGGTTTTCCTAGTTGTATTTAGAAGAAAAGTTGGGGTATCTATGGGGGAATATCTGTTATTTTTATATTATTTTTGTTTTGTGAGTAAATCACATAATTAAATCTCAAAAACCTATTAAAAAAATGTTGTGGAAACAGTTAACAACGTTTCCACTAGGAACGAATAGGAAAAAATCCTAGATGTTCCCAGTGGGAAAGTTTCGTGTGGGAACGACTAGGAATAAATGTGTCAAATGTTTTTGATTCAGGCAAGACATTCAAGGAAAGAAGTATCAAAATACTGCAAAAGTAATTTCGAGGACTTTCAAAGACAAGAGTGTGAAGACGATTGCAATGGAGCTGATGAAGAAAATGAAAAAGACGAAGAAGAAGATGATTTAAACGGTGATTTGCCTTGTTTTTATTCTGTCTTTACCTCAATATAATATTTAGTTGTAGTCTAACAAAGTCTGTTTGGTTTCAGTGGAGCGTCGCGTGATGGGACCCATAGTACCTGGATCAGCTTGGTACAAGAGAAGGGAAATTTTGTGAACAATAATTATGTTAGTAAAGTTTAAGAATCATATTGTTAGGCATTAAGATAATCAGTAATAAATCTATATCTGACCTAATAATCTTATAAGGATTAAATATTTATTATTTTGTTTGTAATTGTTGACGCAATTTATTTTTTCTTTATTTTTATTTTGTTTGTAACGAATAGGCTCCGAAACTACTGGACCGTATTGAAAAAAAAATACCAATACGAAGCAATATTATTGAGGAGTAATTTAGGAAGGCTACTTTTGATTCTGATATTCCCCCTGGATCAGGTATGCAACCACGGGACGCAGCTAGTAGCGTAATAAAACATAATAGTCATGCATACACGCAACTATTGCATATTATCTAACTTCTTCTAATCGTCTTTAGTTCCAAGCTCAAGTCAATATAAGCTCTAATTGGCGTCACAGTGTTTATTGTGTTTGAAATAATTTATACTGTAATGATTCTATGAATTCTAGGATGACTAATTGATTACCCAGTGAGACTAATTAACCCCATTTTATACAATAACCAAATCCGTTTTTGTCGGTCGCAATGGACCTAAAAAATTAAGGCCCATTCCGACCCCCTGGGCTGGACATCAAATTAAAGTAGTACGTTCACTGTTATACAGTTTGTTGTCTTCTGATTGCAAGATCATTTCCTGCAATAAGCTGCATTATGAAATCATCAAATTGTGAAAGCTTATTTTAATATCATAGGTATACAACGGGATTTATAAATAGTTAGGTACCTAATCGGCCTGTTTAATTAAATATAGTAAATAGTAGGTATGAGCTGTTGTTGCAGTGAAATTGCTTGAATTAATTTGTAGGAATGCATTTAAACTGAAAAACAGACGATATGAAGCAGAGTGCATAGGTTTTTAAAACTTATGGGAGCAGTAAATTTTGGGAAAAGCGGTTTTTCAATCTTACTAATGTTTCTCACTGTATTTGTCATATAAATATCTCGGCTATAAAATATCACGCTTACGTACAGTTAAGGTAATTGAAAGTACGTCTGTAATTCAACACTAATTGTGGATGACCGCGTAGTTTGTGACTGACAATTGACCGTATAATACATTTTGGAATTAGTTCACAAGAATTATTTAACACCCGCTTCAATTGCATTGTTTGAACAAAAAATAATCATGGTGAAGTTACTGTTTCAAATTAAAGGTAAGTTTGATTCTTAACATACCTTATGTAGGTATATAGGTGGATGCATGTACATTGAGATAATACTGTTTCAGAATCATTTAAAAATTATCAATATCGTAGAATTATTAAAAATATTTCCCAAATCAATCTTGCATGGATAGGTTATAGCTAATGTTAATTCATAGCAGTACAAATGCTTTATACACACTTGCCTTTCTTCTCTAAATAAGACATTCTTCAATCTGATAACAATGCATATTTAGTAGAAATTAAAAACTCTAAAATGTCTGTTATTTTGGTAAGTATATAAATATATGGGTAGGTATACTAGGCATAAGGTCTTACCTACAATTTATTTTTTCGCAACTTGTCTTACAGAAAAGTGTAATAAAATATTGTTACCTTGTTAAATTAATCTCGTATTTCAGTTGTTTACATTCTATTGGTTCTCAAATACTGTAAAAGTTTTGACGAAGTTTGTGACCGAAGACCTTTAGGGACGGAAACCGACCCATTGCCTCCTGATAATCAGTTTGTTTTAGACATTGAAGGTATTCGAGACAATCAATACATACCAAAATCTGAATATCAAGGTAAGTTAGTACTTAGATGACTTACTATTTAAGCTTAACTTAAGTAAGTATACTTATTCTATTATTCTTTTTATATTAGTATTATGTTTAACAGGTACACTGTTATGTTTGTAAGACATACTTTATTTATAATATCATCTTTTGATTACAACCAAATTCACACAATATAACTCAGATGTTAAGTGATTTGCATGAAGACAGACAGACAGTAAGGATTTTTCCCATTCGTCCTTTTTGGGGACTTAATACTTTATTGTTTGTTAATAATCAGTTACAGCTGCATCAAAGTATGATTTAGTTTTACAAAGGTCTAGTATATGTGAGTACCTAATTTTATCTACATGTACATTTTAACTTGAATACCTACTGTTGTTTCAGTACATCTACACTCAAGAGATGAAAAATCTACATTTATAGCATTCACCATATCATTACGCGAGGATTCAATAGAAAATAAGCTAAATCCGCGAAGACCTATGTATTTGAAGGCAGGATCTTTGGAACCCCTGCGTGGCTCTTCGACAGTAAAAGTTCATCCTAATTGCAATAACACGGTTATGGAGTTGGATATAAGGGCTAAAACTTCTGTCAAGGTAAGAATAGTAGCTTCTTAGGCCTTAAGATGAAATAACGGGCTTCTTCTATGATCGCTTCTGCCTGATTAGGAACAATATTTTACTTTAAAAAGTAGATGGCTGTACCTACTTCATTCATTCAACAGATCAAGCGTTGAACTATTGGTCGAAAATACGCGATATTATAATAATATGAAATTTCAATAACATTGTAATTTAATCAATTTTCTACCTTATCTCCCCTTGGCCGTTTTGTTTTGTCAAGAATTTTGATTGTAGGCCTTATGGACGGCTCCCGATAAAGACAACAAATGTGTGACAATATTTGCGGTAGTAGCCGTTACCCCTAACGTTTGGTATAGCTTCGAGGACCCGTTGTCTAAGAGGGTTTGCGAGGATCCGAGGAAGGATGACGATATACCACCGACAGAGAACGATGATTGTCGAGTTTGTGAAGATGCTAGATACATGGTAAGTAGATAAATCATTTTAGACGTTTACCTTTTCTCTTTGCCTCTTGAAGCGTAAATATAATAATTTAGCAAGGTTCCCTAGTCAAGCCGCCACTGGATCGAAATAGAGGAGACCTTTTTGTTATTGTAATTTTTCTTTCAGCTAACATTCGAAGGCCTCTGGTCCTACAACACGCACACCTCAATGTTCCCAAAGTCCCAAGACCTAGCACGATTTAGTGACATTGTCGGAGCATCGCATAGTATGGACTTTTCAGTCTACACCTTCAATTCCATAGCTAGTTTGGGATTAAAAATGTTGGCAGAGCAAGGGAATACTACGCAGTTAGAAATTGAAATTGAGTCGGAGGTTAGTGTATCTAATGAAGACAGTTTCTTTCAGTTTTGAAAGGTTATTTTGCTCCTTTGTTTGTCATGTGCTTGTGTTCTATCAATACTCTGTCAAATAAGCTCTCTAGCACTTATTCCCAGCCGTTCCAACTAACTACCGAGATATCCAACTGGTACCAACTACCTACTACTACCGAGATTCAATCGGGAATAAATCCCAATCTTTCCATACTGAATTAATCAAGGAGCGATTCACCATACTGAACTATGTACCAAACAGAACCAGACAATCATTAATCAAAATGTAAAATTTGGGTTGAATCTAAGGTTTATTCGAATTCTGAGTCTGACTAAGCTAAGCCACTGAAGACAAACAAATGAATATTTTGATAATTAAATACAACTATTATTTACTACGGCACTAAATATCACAAAAATAATAGACCTTTTGTGTATCAACATCGTCGTAATAATATAAAATAAATAATAAGCGGACCCCGGGCTCTCGAGAGAGATGCAACCGGGAACAACGCTCGGATGATGATGATCGTCGTATTTAATCTGCAATCTTGTGGGTTTACATGCAACCTACTTTATTATTAAATAAAAAAAAAAAAATATAATTATTTAAAAAATAAATAAAAAATACAATATAAATAACAAATAAATATTTGTGTCTGGTCTGGGTGTCCCTCTATGTATAATATGTATGTATATACAAAAGAAAAATAAATATAAGTATTATATCCGTTGTCTAGTCACCATAACACAAGCTTAGTCGCTTACCACGGGGCTAGATGGCGCTGTGTGTTGTTCGGAGAAATTATTTATTTATTTATTTATTTTTTTCGTCACAAAATTCAATTATACTTCTTTTGTAGTTGGTATCAAAAGTGCGTACAGTAGTAAAAGCAACTAGTCCACCTAAACCAAACATGACAACTCAGACAACATTCAGAGCCAACAAGGACTACCATCGTCTCTCCATAGTGACTGCTATATTGCCGTCTCCGGATTGGTTCCTGGGCGTGTCTAGTCTGGAGTTGTGTGATGCTAAGACGAAGCAATGGGCGCCTGGAGTTAGACTGAACCTGTATCCTTTAGATGCTGGAACGGATAAGGGGTTGGATTTTGAGGTAAATTTTAGAAAATTAGTAACTTTATTATTGTAGTAAGCTAGGTAATGTTAGCTTACTAATGGAGACTTTCTCATCAGTTCCATTGGACAGTTCTATCTATGACCGATGAAATAGAAAAAATTGCACTGGTCCCATAAATTTCGTGTGAAAGTATTCAAACCAAATTACTGAACAATAGGTTCATCAAACACATCTTTTGTTAATTATACCTACCACCAAACATTTGAAAGAATTGTTATTATCTATTATCTGTCTTCTATGCCATAAATATTTATTTAATACGTAAAACTTACATTGATTATATAATAGTGATACAAAAATTAAATCTAAATTACAATTAAACTTAAAACTACAAATAAACTACAAATATACTTAAAACGACGTTCAGTCGAACAGGCCACCCGAATACGTCCCCGGCGCAAAGGACCCCAAAACGCACGCAGCATTCTTCTATGCCTTCTATTATATTATACTAGCTGCGCCCCGCTGTTTCACCCGTGTAAGTCCCGATTCCGCGGGAATTACGGGATAAAAAGTAGCGTATGTGTTATTCTAGGTGTCCAGCTATCTATATTCTAAGTTTCATCGCAATCGGTTTAGTAGTTTTTGCGTGAAAGAGTAACAAACATCCATACAAACTTTCTCATTTATAATATTAGTAGGATATAGTAGGATAGGAAGGATAGGATAGTACTAGCTGACCTAGCAAACGTTGTTTTGCCTTATAAAATTATAGATAGTAGCCGATTCTCAGACCTACTGAATACGCATATAAAATTTGGTAAAAATCGGTCGCGCGGCGCGCCGTTTCGGAGCAGTACGGTAACTAACATTGTGACATGGAAATTTTATATATTAGAAGAAGAAGATAAAGCGGAAGAGTTTGTTTTTTTGTTTGTTTGTTTGAACGCGCTAATCTCTGGAACCGCAGGTCCGATTTGAAAAATTATTTTATTGTTAGATAGTCCACTTATTGAGGAAGGCTTTTTACTTTTAATCCTGATATTCCCACGGGATCGGGACTAACGCGGGTGAAACCGCGGGATGCAGCTTATAACATAATCAATACGGTTTAATAAAAAAAATAATGACACATATAAAATGATGAATTATTACGTTATCTAAGTATTCCTATTTAGCCTTAATAAAGGTAGATATACTTCTTTGAAATCACCACTTTAATTATTTTCTAGTCGCCCAATGAAGAAACATCGCCACAACAGCCAATTTCTCGTGCCGAAATTGGTAGGAACAGTAAAGAAGAAACTAAGGCGTTCGCCCGTCTTATGTTGACTTTGGTGAGGACTTATAGTACGCCGGGATGTGTTGTTGAAGAATTTACTGAGCCTGAGGGTAAGGTTACAGAATGTTCTTCAAAAAGTATTTTACAAGAATAATCTTCTAGATGGTCGTGCTACATCTTAGATCATAATGATGATTATAGTCGGTCTAGTCTGGTTATGGTCTGGTCTTATGATTGTTATGGTCCTAATGTTTGTGATGTGAGGCGAGACCATAAGGCGAGATAGTGGTCCAATCTATCGCTCATCTTACATATTTAATAAAATGTTATGATTGTACCATTTTGCCTTTGAGATCTTGCCGTTTTCAAAATTCTTTTTAAAGTAGGTAATTGGTTTTATGATTTCTTTTTTGTTTTCAAGGTTGCTCTTCTGGAAATAAATGTTTTTCATCGCTGATCTAAATGCAATTTTGTTTCAGTTGACGATACAAATATTGATGGAAACGAAGGTGACACAGGTGACCACAAATATAAGTCTTATGAACCAGAACCTTCGGTTATTGTTTATAGACCCCCAACTAGGACCTCCGCACCTACCACCACTACTAGGTAATTATCATTTAGCACCCACTGGTACCCACGAATAGGACTTTTTCCCAGTCTTACCCAGTAACGTTTGGCTAATGGCCCCCACTGGCAGCCGGTAGCACAGATTTTTAAAAATTGGCAAGCTGGCCACCATTGGGTGTCATTGCAGGTGGGGGCCAGCGGGAATAATAGTATGATTGGGAATAAGCCTATTACTACATTTTCAAATAAATTTAAAATTTCGAATGTCGGTCGTCAGTCGAAGAAAAGGAGTAGACCAGTGGTTCCCTAAGTGGGGGGCGCGCCCCCCCAGGGGGGGCGCAGAGACCTTTCCAGGGGGGCGCGGGCCAGAATGCAATCCAGACTGCTCGATACGACCAATGAAAATATTTGAAATTGACGCCTGCCAAGATCCTCATTGAGGCCTCACTTTCACAAGTTCACAAGAACTTTATCAGCTTATAGCTTGGCCCGCGCCAATCTCGAGGGGGCTATCAAAGATATTTAGTACTTCTTACCAAATACCTTTTGTATGACTTTGTAAATCTTTAATGAGCAATAAGAATACCTACTTATTTTGTTATTAAATCCATTTTTATTTTGACCTGATAATCTGTACTGAGGATGGGTGGGCGCGGATTTTTTTTATGGTCGAAAGAGAGCGCGACTCAAATAAGTTAGGGAACCCCTGGAGTAGACCCTTTGTGTAGCCGCGTTTCTTTCGTCCAATTTTTGCATGCAAATGTGACGATTTGGGTTTAAAATACCTACCTTTTTTTCCAATGAAGTAAGGTCTTGTCTTAAAATACCTTAATTTTAATCTTATTAGCTCAAAGATACTGCGTACAAGTTGCAATTCAAAGCTCAAAATACACGACGATACTTACAAAAAGTCCTTTTGTATGTGATAATTGTTTATATTTCAGTGAAGAGCCCCCAATAGTCGACCCTGAGTCCACAGACAAATGTCCCATGACCCAATGGGAAGACTGGCTGCCGTGCGAAGGGGAATGTGTCGACAACACAGTGCAAGGGGTGCAGATTCGATTTCGGTACCACATGGTCGACGGTGTACCCGTTGGGAAATATGATGAAAGTGTTAGTAGTATTTTTTATTATTTCATTATCTTTTCTGTATTTAAATAGTTTTGTCGTAAAAGTAATAAAACCACCAAAAATATTTTTTTACCATATCTATTCAAATAAAATGTCATCTAACCTAGATGTACCATTGGGTTAAACTATTATTTTAAATAAATTCGAGATTTTACCAAAGACGTGGCGTGCCGCGCAGCACAGTTAGTTTTAGTAGTGCGTCGGCATAAATAAAATTTAAGTAACTGGTATGAGATTTTTTGGGTTGCTGCTTTGTTGTTTAAGTAGCCCTTAAACTTTAAGTAATGGTTCAGTATTCGGACGTTAGAATGTTAAAATAAAATTAGGTACTTGTCTCTCGCTACCTATGAAAAATAACATTGTAGGTAACGTATTTACATTGTTTCAGGGCACCTCTGAAGATAAGGAAATTCCTCAAGAATGCTTAGACGATTACTCCGACAGCGAAACTAGAGAATGCCAGGAACCGTGCGAGACAGCAGAGGGCGAGGAAGAAGATAATGGTAAGGGACTACATTATTTAGACAAACGTTTTATTCCTAAAATGACCACTAAAAAACAATTTGATTTGTTTCTGTGGTTATTTTATGTTTTTAATTCTTTTGTAATTTTACTTTTTTTTGTCTAAGGAAAAAAAAGACTATAAAAACTGAAACTTATAGATAAAGAAACTGGACCACAGTGTCGTTATCTTTAAATCTTTTTTGTTTAATTTTACAAAATATTGCGAACCTCCTAGAGACCCGATAAGCTGATTTTGATTTTTTCCTATAGCGGAACAAGGCGATGACTCTGCGTCCAACATCAATAGCTGGAGAATATGGAAACGAAAATAATAATTGTATCCTAGACTGTTGACTGACTGTCCGAAATAATTTTCTGAAAATAAAAGTTTTATGAAATGAAAGTCTTTTTTTATGTTACCGTTATTTCTCCGTGGTATCGAACGTAAATTGTTCATTTCATTCATTCATCCTCAATGTCAAACTAACCTCTGTGGTAAAACTGCGTTCAAAAGTTCTCATTATTTTTGTGCAAAATATTTTGTCTAATTTTTGTAAACGAGAAGTAATAAAAACACAAACATTACTTACAAAAATGTTTAGTTAGATTTTTTACAAGTAAATATTACATAGCGTTTGTTTAAATTTTATTTGAATGACAGACCAATAAAAAAAATTAAATAATCTATTGAACAAAATCTCCAAAAAATTACAGTTTTTGCACGTATCAAAAATATCTGTCATTCTTTCTTTGACTCACCGAGTTTGACCTTTTTATTTTTCCCAAATGAAAACGCTATAAAATTGGAAATTCTTCGATATTTAGTATGTTAACTAAAACTCCGAAGTCAACATTCAAGCGAGTCTTGGATACTAGCTTAAAAACAGTGTTTTTAGTGGAGGCTGCTGCATTTGCTGTATCTTTCGGTGTCTGGTACAAACTTAATACCGACAGGGGTAAGTCAAGTAACCAAACTTTATGAAATTAACAAGAAATCTGTACAATTTACTAGAAATCGATGAGCTTACGTCAGTAATATTGTCCCTTTGAATATTTTGGAGTTCAACTTTGTAAAAGTGCCTATTTTTTTGAGGATTTTGACACAGGTGTTCAATCTTGTGTAACATTTGAACGCGTACCTAGATGTATGTCGTCATCGAATGTAAATAATAAAATAATTTAACGGCTAACAATTTTGCGTCAAAGGGACGTTTCCATGACACTATTTAAGTAACCTACTCACTTGCTTGAACACCCGACACACTTTGGTGGGACTTCGGCCGCGACTTGTCACCACCCACTGGCTTACGCTATATACCTCTTCGCGCTCTAGACCTCATGTGTATGTAGAAAGAAGATAGTGTAACCAAGACTCCACTAATACCAATTCTGAATCTCACCTTTGCTTAGCCACTACTATGTCGTTGTAGGTAAAAAAACTGTTTATTTTTTTTCCAGCATTTCGTCTGTACATGTATAAAAATCACAGCTGGGTGCTGGAGTCATATTACCAACTCGGTGAAAGGATTGCCGATCAGAAAACAAGACAGCTCGACTCTAAAATTTGGGAAGGCGAAGGGAAAATATAAGCAAACTTACCAGATATTATAAACCTTGGTGAGAGATGAGTGTAGCTTTAAAGTCAGCATTCTGGACCATTCTATTCGGATCACTCGGTTGGTCTTTGTTCAAGTTGGTCAAACCAGATGATGAACTACTTAAAAAGGTCATTATATACTTGAATTTGTGTTTGTTTTTATAATACAAAGTTACAGTGTTGCCAGTAGGGTACCTAACAATTTTAACTGTAGATGATAGTAGATCTGTTGGCCCATTTTTTGCAACTTGACCTCTGTTATTGATTTCTTTTGACAGTTCTAGTATAGTTCTGTTCCTTAGTTTTTTCCACAAACTGTAATTTAAAAGATATATTATGTTATTAATTTTGTGTGTGATGGTACCCTTAAACTTTAATACACTTGAACCTGGCAACACTGTTGTTTTTGTTCTGGGTTTGGATTTCATGAACTGTGGATTAACTGGCATGTTCTGTGTTTTGTTCTAATCTGTAGATGTCATGCATTGTTTGTCTAAATTGTGTTAATATTTTTCACATGCATTTAGAGGGCATCTTAATGATTTCCATTAAATAGTTCATCTTTATGTTTGATCTATTTGATTGGTATAACCAATATTGAATGGATGTCCATTAAAATCATTATATTTTTATAAATATATTATTAATCATCCATTATTTGTCTTGATCCTGCCTGACTGTTGAATCACATTAAATATTATCTAACATTTTGGCATTGATTAGAGCTGATTTAGAACCAAAGGCTATAGAAAGTGCTTTACGACTAGTCCTGGGTATCAGAATCACATTGCTGCTGCCATGTTGACAAATATTATACACTTGACTACAGTAGCACCTTTTAATCACCTCAAGTTCTTATTGACACCAAAATGTTAGAAAGTATAAATTTATCCTAATTGTAAATTTCAGTTGGACGAAGGATCCAAGCACACCGACACCAGGAAACAAGCAGGAAAAACTATAGACATACTAAGAGGAGCAGCAACTCAAGACCCAGAAGTAATTAGAAAGGTAGACGAGTTGCTCAAGAAGGGAAGATGAGCGATAAAAATAGTGTTTTAGAAAGACTTAGTAGAAGAGATGCACAACGCTTAGAAAAATTACAAAAGGCACACAAGGCTAGGGAAGAAGTCGATGCATGTGATGAAAATGAGGAATATTTCTCCGGAGCATTCAAAATCAAGTCTGAGTACATCGAGGACATGTTATCCCAAGTACCAACACTCGAAACAAACATTCTACCATCTCATTTCGATAACATTAAAAAAGAAGTCAATGAACTACAAAAACATGTGGTCACCTCATCGTTCTTTCTCAAAGAGTTCAACATGAGAAAATACCTGGGTATAGTTCAAAATTTGCAATCGAAATGCTATGAACTCGAAGACAGGTATGTTCCGAGGAAAAAGTTTGGTTTCTCTAAGAAGAAGTTGCCTAAACAAGACAATCAGAAGATGAATTCCATTGATGATAACGATGGGACAAGCAAGAAAGACAACAAATGGGAAGAGAAACTGTTTGGATTTGATTCACAAGAAAATAAAGTTCTATTGTTAGAAAACAATGAGATATTTCAAAGAGATGTGTCGCTACGGAACTTGAAAAACTGCACTGTAGGCCTAAAAGGCATTATGGGTACGTTACATATGAATAATTTAGACAACTGCATTATCCTTTCTGGCCCTGTTACCTCGTCAGTTTTTATGGAACTATGTACGAATTGCAAAATAGTGACTGCTTGCCAACAATTGAGAATGCATACATCATCTAACTGTGATATTTATTTACATGTCACAAGTAAAGGAATCGTCGAAGATTGTTCTAACATACGTACGGCTCCATACAATTTGTACTACTCCGATTTAGAGAAACATTTTACTGCATCTTCTTTGAATAAGAACATTAATAACTGGGATCAGTTGGATGATTTTAATTGGCTTGCTCCGGACATACCGTCTCCTAATTGGTCACTGTTAGATGTATCACATCGCATCATTAGTTGGGACCATTGGTGGTCTAGAACTCCATAGAGACATATTATGTAAGCAGGAAAGGGGGGTTTCTGCTTTGCTTACTTTTTATGACATAGGAAAATGGGAGGGCAGCAATAATTTATAAATGTTTACGTAAGCAAAAAGGCCAGGCCATACCTAACCCACGACCTAACCTAACCTTTCAGTCTCCCACAATGGAAGAGAGACGCACTCCACGCGTTAGGGTGACTCGGCTCCCCCTCCTTCAGTAAGAGTATTTCTTACTTTTTCTGAAATGTGGGGGAGAAGAGTTATTCCAGAACCAGAATTCTGCTTACATAATATGACGTGCCGGTAAATTCTTGTAACATCTTTGCATACCTATGCCTAGGTACCTACCTACCTACTCCATAGATAGGCTAACAAATATTATAATTTGTATTTCTATTGCACAGTTATCTTTTTCATATGAATCTTTTGCTGATTGTAATAAATCAAGTTATCCTTTTGTCCTATATTAGTATGTACTACACTAAATAATAGCTTTTATTGTAAAAACTACATTTTTTACCCTTATAAGTGAGCCATATGTTTTTAAATACAAATATCAGCATTTATTTGTACCTAATTTAACAAAATAAAAGCGTTTATTAGAAAAATAGTGGTTTTATTAGTATATTCTACTGAGACTCCACTGTCTGTCTGTCCGTACCAGGCTGTGTCTCATGAACCGTGATACCTAGACAGTTGAAATTTTCACAAATGACGCAAAGAACGGTTATGTGTTTATTAATTTTAAACCAACTATATTTCGATTTATTTTTACCACTGGAGCCATCTAGTGGCGTCAATCGTAAAAATAAATGCTAACATTGCGTAGCGTTGTCAAGGATTTTTTGTACAGATAATGGTACGGATCCTTCGAGCGCGAGTTCCATTCGCACTTGCCTGGTTTTACTGTACATCATAAAATTTATGATCAGCATAAATACTAGTCCCCGTCGGGATTTGAACCCACACCCGCAACCTTCTGCGTTGCAGCCGCAATCGATGTGTGTGGGAAAAGACACTTTATCGAACTTCTCCGTGGTCTTAGTTGTTATGTTATCTCTGATAGCAGTCGTTAGGTCAAATTAGAGGCCTGACAACTCTAACACTAGGTGAGACACACCACTATACGGTTGTTATCTCTGATAGCAGTCGTTAGGTCAAATTAGAGGCCTGACAACTCTAACACTAGGTGAGACACACCACTATACGGTTGTTATCTCTGATAGCAGTCGTTATGGTCAAGTTAGAGGCCCAACTCTAACACTTAGTGCGACACCACTATAGGTACGGTTGTTATCACTGATAGCAGTCGTCAGGTCAAGTTAGAGGTCTTACGGCGACCTAACAATTCTATCACTAAGGGAGTCACTGCACGAAAAGAAGATCAAATGAAATGCAAGAAAACAATAAATATTAGGTACTTTATTTCTACTATAGAAATATATAAAAACTTTCAAGTTACAGAAATCACAGTAATTTTACACAATGATGAATATATAATGGTTTATTTACAGATGTATGATAAATAGGAAATTATAACATGCATGAACTGCACAGAAACACATGTTTGGAAACGACGACATATTGGATTTTAGAAACATTTTTAGGGAAAAATACATCAATACAAAAATTCACTAGCGGCGAGGCTCGAACTCGCATCTCACAGAGTTTAAATCTAGATGTATTTTTCCTTAAAAATGTATTTAGTAGATATGCCTCGAACACTAAAAAATCAAATTACGAAATATTGATTATTTCAATAAAATTTATATACATAAGTAAGAACTGCCATAAAGTCAACTTATACTAGACTTCAGTCGCCGTAGTGAGAGTTTACGCGAACTATAACGCTTCTGTAAATGTGTCTAGAGAATTGAAGCTGCGCATTACTTCCGCTAGGGGCGCTTTTTAACTTTAACGCGGGGGAAACCGCGAAATAAGAATTTTATTATAATCAAATAATATTCTTATACAATGCATTTGTTTCTTTTCAATCTCTGGCAGGTGGCAAGTAAACTGGATGAGGTATTTTAGTCCTTATTAGAACGGACAATTTCCAAAAATAAAAAATCTCGATTACGTTGTGCGAACTCAAGTATAAATAAAATATTAATTACTTATTGTTTTAAACACAATACATGTAGGTGTAATCAACAAAATAAAATAAATGTCAAGTAATTTCTCTCAGAAATGAGATTCATTTACTACCCACTTTTAATGAGAAATTTTCCATTTGTACATAAATAACAAGGAAAATATTAAAATTTAATTAATAAATAAATAAGTATATTAAAGTTTAATAAATAAGTATTCAAACGTATAAGTTTCAAAAGGAAAAAACTTAATTCAAACCGTTAATCTGTAAAGACACCAGTAGATGTCGCTACGTGCCTAAGTCGCAAGCGTGATTAAATGCAGTCCATAATTTCCTCACGACAGAACAGGCACCCGCGGCGCAATTGGCTAGCGCAGTACACGGAATGTAAAGGTTTCAGGTTCAAATCCTGTCGCAAATTTTTGCAGTTTTTTAATAATGTAGGGGAAATTTGCTACTCAGCATTACACCATAAAAATAAAGTATGTAATATAATTCAATCTATATAAGATTATGACACAGAAAACTAATTTTTCATCTGAAAATTTCCCATTATAAATAAATAGTACATATTCCTAAAAAAAGAAATGCACATAACTAAAAAGACTCCAAGATTAAAACAAAGCTAAAACACAATTATTTAAAATCAAACTTATTTTTCATGTTTCAATGCTCAACGGTTCGAGATTTTTACAGGTCTACAACAGGATTGACAAACCTGATAAAGATACCTGTAAAGGTATCAGGATTGACAATTGTGAAGAAGACTTGTAACCTGTAAAGGCCTAAAAAGGTCTAAAAAGGCCTAAAAAGGTATGTGTGTTGAAACGTCACAACGTTTCAACACACATACACATCGAAACAATGCTAAAAGTAATAAACATCACGCGATTAACACCGAAAAATGAGTTTAATTTCTATCCAAACAGAAGAAAAAACATATTTCAAGTTAAAAACATAATTTATATTTTTTTTACGTGAGGCGTCTATTGCTTAACTACAACCTAACGTTCGAAAAAGGGTAAGAATAAAGTATAAATGAGGAATGTTTAACGTATTATTAAGTACATACCTACAAATATTTTAATTTTTCCTTATGTATTACAATTATTTTGACTAAAACGCACAAACTACAAAGAATAACTGTGGAAATGAAAAACATTTCCAACATCGCGTCGTAGATAGAGAATAAGAGATAGACTAGCTGCTAAAATAATAATTTACTAAAGTGAGATGGATTTAATGCCAAATGATTAAGAGAGAGCAAGACGAAGTTATGAGTGCTTGCAAACAAGCGTATGGCGTCGATAGAGATTTACCTAAAAATCTCTTGGATGGTATTTTAAAAAGTTATGTTTTGTCTGCAGTGAACAAAACAGAATTATAATTGACTGTAAAAGTCATAATTAATTAATTAAACATATCATTTCCACAGACTTAACGAAATATTTCAAATACATAATATAAACAATAGCTGCTTCCCGAGGTTTTACCCGCGTAAGTCCCGATCTCTTATAAGTAAGTCAGTCAGGACAAAACATTTTATAGATATAGATTTCTTTAAAAAAAATGCTTTCAAAAACTTTAGTTAAAACCCGGCGGGATTCGAGCCCGTGACTATTGGTAATCCGAACCAACGCGTTTGACCCGGGCTACCAGTGGCGAAGTGTTTTTTCAAAAAAAGCAGTATTTCCTAAGTGTGGATTAACACTAAGAAATAATGTTGACAGACATAGATTTGTCTATCTCTAGTATCCTCTATCTACGTCTTACATCCTTCCAAATACTTGAACACTGCGGCGTCAAGGAAGATAGTTGTACATTACAATTTAAATTGTCATTCAAAATCTCAAAGTTTTTAATTTCTCTACTAACAATAGGTACTACCAAAAGCGCATGCGTTTGCTTTTTTTTTTATAGATCTCGCCACTAACATGGGTGAGTAGAAATGACAAAGTGTAAGTGGCGCCATCTATTTTCATTGAAAACTTGGTCTTTAATTATTTTACTATAAGTGACTTTATTACTTATACGCCATGGCTTATGTATGAGTAATAAAAACTTGATGGCCAATTTGACAAAAAAAAATCAAGACCTAAGAGTGTATATTGCTAGACCGCTGTTTCATTGAAAATGGAACTTCTGTCTGGAATAATGCCTCTAGCTACTGCTATATTTGTTACATATTATTCTGCAGTGCACAATGCATATGTCCCTGTGATATTTTTTCTGACAACTAATTACTAAAGGAAAATATCCTGTTAATATTTTAAAACGAAAGTCCAAAAATATAATAAATGCCGTAGAGGCAGTAAGTTGTCGAATCGGCCTTTTAACATCATTTACTTTCTATCACTAGGCGAGAAACTCCACTAAACGGAAAGAAGAATCACGGAAACAGCGTTACACTCTCAGGCTCGTATTACAAAAGACTCAAGCCGAGATCTCCACTTGAGACACAATATAGATTTGTGTAATTGACATAAGCAACTAGACGGCAATTGTCAATTTTCCAATGATCCGTCCAGTATAAATTTTAAGTCAAGATCACAGCTTGAGTCACGTTATAAAAGGAAACTCAAGCAGAAATCTCGTCTCTGTGTTATCGACATAAGCAACTAAAAGGCTTCTATCAATTTTTAAATAATCCGCCCAGTATAAATCTCAAGTCAAGATCTCAGCTTGAGTGACGTTACAAAACTTTCTCAATTTTTCTATCATTCGCCCAATATAAATCTGTCTCAAGTGGAGATGTGAGCAGCTGGAACGGCGCACCAATTGGGCTAATAAACCACTGCTGGTAAACATTGTTGGGGTCGTAGGGAGCGAGACCCTTGTAAATTTTCTAATCATCCGCCCAGTATAAATCTAGTCTCAAGTGGAAATGTGATCTTGAGTTTTAAGCAGCTGGAACGTCTCACCAGTTAGGTTCCTGTGCGTGATGGCCCACTGCTGGGATGTGTAGTTTTTTTCCAATGATCCGCTTAGTATAAACCTAGTCTCGAAATGGAGATGTGAGCTTGAGTGAGTGTACCCTGGAACCTCTCACCAGTTGGGCTTGTTGAGCGTGATGGTCCACTGTTAGTACGTGTTGTTGGGGTGGCAAGAAGCGAGGCCCAGCTGTAAATTTTCTTATCATCTGCTCAATATAAATCTAGTCTCAAGTGGAGATGTGAGCTTGAGTATAAATCTATGGTCCATGGGTGGTAGGTGTAGTTTTTCCCAATAATTCGCCCAGTATAAACCTATTCTCAAGATGGAGACGTGAGCTTGAGTTGCGAGCAGCTGGAACGGCTCACCAGTTGGGCTTGGCGTGCGTGATGGTCCACTGCTGGTAGGTGTTGTTGGGGTCGCAGGGCGCGAGCGCCAGCTGCCGCGAGTGCGGCTGCAGCGTGAGGCAGAACCCGTGCAGCCGGTGCACCACGTGGTTGTGCTCAGCGTCGTAGCTGGAACACAGACATTTGTTGTTACACACGATGGATGATAAGTGGTGGTCTTAGTGGTGGATCGGGAAGACCCAACAAATGCTTGCTTGTTGTCGTCACATCAGCCGTCACGTCAGCCCTTACGACAATAAGCCAGTTACCTCACTACAACGGATGCTGAAGATCGTGCGTAGTGGTAGAGCAGGAACATCGTGATGATGATGTAACACGCTCATTTAAAAGAAAG
The DNA here is from genome assembly GCA_958496205.1 of Idaea biselata. Classification (NCBI taxonomy): domain Eukaryota; kingdom Metazoa; phylum Arthropoda; class Insecta; order Lepidoptera; family Geometridae; genus Idaea; species Idaea biselata. The sequence goes on from OY292397.1 coordinate 2,179,718, forward strand.
AAGACGGCAGTGGAACAATATCCGACTTCTAGTGGCTGCACACGGACAAGACGCTTGGTACGCAGATTTAGGCCGGTGGATAATAAGAATAAGGTGCTGCCGATGACTTCCACCAAGAAACCCCTTTTGGTCGCCTTTATAATAGACAGGGTTTACTGTAGACATATTATTTTAAACCCAGACTACACAGGATGTGGGACTTAGAATTCAAAAAGCGGCTATACTTTGGTAACAGGTATCCATGACGATGTTGATCTGGTGACTCCCAGCTATAGATGTGTGTCAGATGTGACTCCCAGCTGCACATTGCACAAGTGTGTGGGATGTGTTACCTCCACGGGCCGTCGACGGTCCCGAGCCTGCAGATGGCCTGCTTGACGTTGTCCTCGTCCGCCTCCACACACCGCTCGCCGACGCCGAGCTGGCCGGCCGCGTTCAGGCGGAACAGCTGGCTGTTGCCAGAGCCGTGGCAGCTCGATGTACCTGTTACAGGGGAATTGAGGAATTTTACTTAATCTAATAGTAATGTTTACAGCCACCAACGAGATGGACGGACGACTTGGTTAAGGCCGCGGGTTTACGGTGGATGCAGGCCGCTTATGACGGAAGCATCTAGAGATCTATGAAGAAGAAGTCCACTGCTGGACATAAGCCTCCCGCTTATGTCCAGCAGTGGACTTCTTACAGCTGAAATGATGATGATGAATGTTTACAGGGATATGTATTTAAATCTTGTCCGATGACACCATATGATGGTCTCGCTCGATTAATGGCCCTGACGTTTCATTTCGTATGAGACAGCAAAGACACAACGTTCTTAAAGGGCACAGAAATGCTGGCTTGACGTCTAGAGGGCTGAGATGAGTGCAAAATGGCCTCACTACACGGAATGCTAAAGATCGAGCGAATTAGAGACGTAAGAACAGGAAAGCGGACCGGAGCTCCCAAGAGGGAGGAGTCCATGAACCAGTCAAGTCTTTGCAAGCTTACGACCTTCCCTTACCTTAGCGGACAACCTTGGCAATATAAGCGGATAATCTTACCGATATAAGCAGGCGCAGCTTTGCCCATAGTATCCAGACAGGATCCTGTCGCCTTATTCTTGATCATCCCCCAGTGGACGTTCTTGGGCAGCTTCGGAAACTTGTCGTACACATCGTAAGCGACGTTCTCCATAAACCAGCCGAAGTCTTTGCACTTCAACCTCTCTTTTAGTTCCACCTGTGCCGATATATCACCCATGTCTAGGAACCTGTAAGCCCCCACAGAATAATGTAAATATCAAAGTGATTTTACTCAAATGATGAGCTCCTGTTGACCTGACAACTCTAACACTATACGGTTGTTACCTCTGATAGTTAGTGTTATGAAGGAATGTAGGTACTATATTCGTTTATATTTACTATAGAATTCAAGTAGGTGCAAAAATGAAAATATAACAAACCTGGCATTCGGCTCTCTAGTGTAGAAATACTCCTTATGCTCATCATCGAACCAAGTTTCAATAACTCGCTTGTAATTTATAGTAATCAAAGACCCTTTACGGTTCTTGGCCAAGTTCCCAAAGTTATAAGGCATAAAGGCTCTGTAAACATGGCCGACTCTAGAACACGGCACCCATTCGATACTGCCCCCACATTGCCAAATCTTAAAACTCAATTCGAAATTCTCGCCTCCCCAGACCAGTAAGCCAGGGTCATAAGCGCCAATTTCTAGGAAATATTGTCTATTTATCGCGAATAAGCCTCCGGCGTGCGTTGGACTTTTGTACGGCTCCGATTTGTACTTGTGTTGGTTCGATTCTCTGTCTGGAACTTCGTTTTCTTTGTACAACATGCCCCATTCGAATATGCCTCTGTAATTTGAGCCGTGTTGGTAGACCGTTCTGAAAAAAAAAGGTGTTTTTGAAACATTTTTGTTCCATTGCAATAATACCGTCAGACGTACGCTGTAGGTAGTTGGAATTTCGGTTAAAAACAATAATAAGTGGTTAAGTACATAAGTAATAATAAAAAGTCATTTAAATGTTTAAACAACTGTTACTTAACAACATAAATTATGTCAATAAAATAAATAAATTACAAATCGCTCAATAACAATGTGACTTGAATCCTACCTTTATTATAAAGGTGAGAGTTTGTGCATAAGTAAATTTGTTACTCATTTACGCAAAAACTACTGAACCGATTGCAATGAAACCTGGTATGCAGATAGTGGTAAATCTGGATCAACACAGGCTATTTTATTTTTTCGAAATTCCCGCTAATCGGGCGGCCGATCCGGAAACTGCGCTAGCGGCCATCGGCGTGGTTACAATCCTATGCTCAAATTTCCGCCGGCCACTGGGTTCTGAAGGGACCTATACCTTTAGAACCCAGTCATTTAAGTTTCACTGTACTTAACACTAATTACCTTCTTCTGTTTTCGCGATGTTGTATTGAAATTAAAGACATTTTTCGGTTTGAATCGCGTGGTTTTTATTACTTTTAGCATTGTTACAACGCTCAACGTTTCGAGACCTTTCCAGGTCTCTTCTTCAGGAACTGAAGACGGAAAACCACGCGATTCAAACCGAAAAATGTCTTTAATTTCAATTAATTACCTGTACTCAAAAGTCCTATGATCCACGCCATCTATAACCGGCACCGTCATTGTCCTATAGTCTCTATAAATAGGCGCCAGTAACGGAGGGAGCCAATTCACGTTGACTTCGCAATGCGCGTCTAAGAACACAATGACGTCACCCGTCGCCTCCTGCGCGCCGCGGGATCTCGTCCGGATGAGTCCCTCGCGCTGTTCGTTGCGAATCAGACGGACTTTCCCTTTCCAACGTTTTATGTAGTTATCTAAGTTGCCTTTTAAGTTGGATTTCTCGGAGTAATCGTCGACCTAGAATGAATGGAAACCGGTCAGGTGGGAGTCAAACTCGCGTGCCCAGGGTTCCGTAGCTACTCATTATGCCGCAGTAGTAAAAAAAGACTCTGTTGTTATGTTATATGGGGGCCATAGCCATATTCTTTTATTCATTTAGAACGTTTATTCAAATATATGATCATTTTGAAAGGTCTTAAAATTAGGAATTTAATATGGTCAAGTGCGAGTCAAACTCGCGCACTGAAGGTTCCGTAGCTACTCACTATGCCATAATAAAATAAAATAAAGTTTGTTGTATAGGAGCCACACTTAAATAATTATATGTTTTTAGTTTGCTTATTGTTATAGCGGCAACGGAAATACATATCTGTGAAAATTTCAACTGTCTAGCTATTACGGTTCATGAGATACAGCCTAAATAAATACATACATATTGTACGCTAATAAGTTTAAGCATTTTTTATTAATTGGAAACCTGGCAGCTAAAACAAAAAACACAATATTATAGCCTACTAGCTGCGTCTCGCGGTTTCACCCGCGAATGTCCGATCCCGTGGGAATATCGGGATCAAAAGCCTTTGTTACTCAGGGTGAATGTAGCTTTCTAATGGTGAAATTATTTTTGAAATCGGTCCAGTAGTTTTTGAATTTATTCATAACAATCTTACAGACGCACACACACACACACACAAATACAAATCTTTCCTCTTTATAATATTAGTATAGATTAGTATAGAATATGCGTGTAATGGTTCTTTCGTTGCACCTTGTTTACGTCCCATTTTGTATGCAAGGTTTTGTTTTTACCCGACTACGGCAAAAGTTTTGTTTTTGACCGCGATGTTTGTTTGTGTGTGTCCTTATAACGTCTCATCGGCTTTTGATCTCGATATTCTCACAGGATCGGGACTTACGCGGGTGAAACCGCGGGGCGCAGCTAGTGGTAAATAAAACAAGTGTCGACCAACGATTAGGTACATACTTTACTACTTTTACTTTTACTGTGTGTGTTGTACACTTCCTGTGCTCGATCTCCTAGTATTTTGTCGTGTAAAATTAAATCCTTTATAATCAATAAAACAACCAGTCATAATTATATCTAAATCCTTTTATTTTAACATCAGGTTATGGGCCCAGACCATAACACTATAAATTATTAGTATTTCGAAAGTTTCGCGAGTAAAAAGTCAATTTGAGGTTAGGACGTCGGTTAGGTTTTATTTCAGCAATTTTTTCAGCATATCCATTCAGTTTCCGAAGCAATGTCATTGAACACCGTGCATATTGATAAACTGACCGGGAGAGATAATTATAATAGTTGGAAATTTGCTGTGAAATCATATTTGGAGCACGAGGAGTTGTGGTCATATGTGGACCCAACTAGCCAGGAAGCCGTTGATGCGAAGAAAGACATCAAAGCAAAAAGTAAAATCATTCTCCTTGTTGACCCCTGTAATTATCACCATATAGAAGATGCCCAGAGTGCAAAAGAGGTATGGGTCAAACTACAGTCTGCGTTTGAAGACTCCGGATTACAAAGGAGAGTGGCGCTTTTACGTGATCTCATTAATACAAATTTAGATAGTTGTACCGGTATTGAGGAATACGTAAATAAAATTGTGACAACTTCTCATAAGTTAAGAAATATTGGTTTTAAGGTGGATGACGAATGGTTAGGCACCTTGATGTTGGCAGGATTGCCTGAACAGTATAAGCCAATGATTATGGGTTTAGAAAGCTCCGGAGTCACAATTAGTGCGGATTCTATAAAAACAAAGTTGTTACAAGAAGTCAAAAAGGAATCTGATACTACAGTATTGTACTCAAAGCATAAATTTTCCAACAAAAAGTATAGTAATATGCCAAATTACCAAAATAAACCCCGTGGTCCCCGTTGCTACAATTGTAACCGCCATGGTCATCTGAGCAAAAATTGTTTTGTTAACAAAAATGATTCAAATAGTAATAAAAATTATGCGGCAGTTTTTTCAGCCTATACTACCATGGAAGATTTGGACTGGTATGTGGATTCAGGTGCGTCCATGCACATGACTCGAAGGTCGCACTGGTTATATGATATCAAGACACCTCCGATACAAAGTATAAAGGTGGCTAATAGTTCTTCAGTTACCGTACAGAAGATGGGAAATGTGGACCTCAGTCTCAGCTGTAAGGACGGTAAAGTAAACACAGTCCAGGTGAGAGATATTTTATTCATTCCTGAACTCAGCACCAACTTATTGTCTGTTAGTCAATTGGTGAAGAATGGATGTCAAGTAAATTTTCACAGTACTGGCTGTAATATTTATAACAAAGAGAAACAATTAGTAGCAACGGCCAGACTAACAAACAATATGTACAAGTTGAATACTATTGGAGGGGATGCTTTTGTTACTGCTACTGATAGTTGTGAAACATTAGACATTTGGCATCGAAGAATGGGTCATCTGAATCATAATGATGTAAAAAAGCTAGAAAATTGTGTGGAAGGGGTAAAGATATTGAAAAGTATTAATGAAAAATGCATACCCTGTATAAAAGGAAAGCAAACCCGATTACCTTTTAAAAATGAAGGGTCTAGAGCAACTTCACTATTAGAGACTGTGGCATAAAGCACCAGACAACAACACCCTACACTCCTGAGCAAAATGGCATGAGCGAGAGAAAGAACAGAACGCTTGTAGAAAGTGCCAGGTGCATGCTTAGTGATGCTGAGTTACCGAAGATGTATTGGGCTGAGGCTATATCGACAGCGGCCTATATTTTGAACAGATTTCCATCTCGAGTACTTAATGACATGACACCAGAGGAGAGGTGGTCTGGAAAGAAACCTAATATTAGCCACATGAAAATATTCGGATGTAAAGCAATGGTCCATGTACCAAAAGTACAAAGACAAAAATGGGATTCTAAATCTACAGAAATGATATTTATTGGCTACTGCGAAAATACAAAGGGCTACAGATTACTAGATAAAAATAAAAATGTTATTGTGAAAAGTAGAGATGTTATATTTGTGGAAAATTTAAATACTACTCCTGCTAATGCACAGAAGAAGTCTGAAACTGCATCATTGAAGTTGGGAATAAGTACTCCAAATGAACAAACAGTAACATTAACTCCAGATGAATCTAGATTAACAATAATTGAAAACTCTGATAATTCTATCTCAGAGGAAGAGGAAACTTCTTTTACAGATGCAAATGACAGTACCTATACCCCAGGCAGCAGTGAATTGACTGATGACAGCATGAATGAAGACAGTTATTGCAATGTCACACTCAGACGAAAGCCATCAAATCATTTACAACGATGTGAAGTCTCCGATGAACCAGGTGACAATTTGTATCATGCATGTCTGGCCATATATAATGATCCAACCAGTTTAGAACAAGCCTTATCATGTGAGAACTCACAAAAGTGGATACAAGCAATGGATGAAGAATACCAGTCCCTTATAAAGAACAATACCTGGATATTGACAAAACTACCACCTGAGAAAAGAGCCATACCGTGTAAGTGGGTGTACAAGACAAAGGAAGACGAAAAAGGAAATATAATTAAATATAAAGCACGATTAGTAATAAAAGGCTGTGCTCAAAGGAAAGGAATTGATTATAACGAAGTTTATTCACCTGTTGTAAGGTACACATCACTCCGATATTTACTGGCCCTGGCTACGAAGTATAACTTGGATATAGTTCAGATGGATGCAGTATCTGCGTTTCTACAAGGTGAGGTTGAAGAGGAGCTTTACATGCTACAGCCACCTATGTATGAAAATGGCAATAACACAGATGTATGTTTACTAAAGAAATCCCTATATGGGTTGAAACAGGCAAGTCGTAACTGGAATAGAAAGCTGGATAATACACTAAGAGGGATAGGTTTATCTCGGTCTTCTGTTGATCCATGTATCTATTACAAAATTACTGCAGAAAATATGATTTTTATAGCAATTTACGTTGATGATTTGATTTTGTTAACAAACTGTGAATCTACAAGAAAAAGTATAGAAAAGAAATTATGTGAAACATTCAGTATGAAACATCTTGGAGAGTTAAAGTACTGCATTGGATGGCATGTCAAACGAGACAGGAAAAATGGTATTATGTATATTGATCAAAGGAAATACATTCAGGAAATATTACATAAATATAGCATGTCAGACTGTAAACCTGTCAAGACACCAATAGATCCACAGACAAAGCTTCATTCATCAGGCCAAGAAGAAGCAGTATTAAAAAATATTCCATACCAAGAAGTTATAGGATGTCTTCTCTATTTGTCGCAAGGCACAAGACCAGACATAAGTTATGTTGTGAATTACCTAAGTAAATATAATAATAAACCAGAAATGAAACATTGGACAGCATTAAAACGAGTATTGAGATATCTTAAAGGAACTGAGAACTATTGTTTGACCTTCACAAGAAATGAAAAGGAAGATATAGCTCATGCCTACTGTGACGCAGATTGGGCTAATTCTGAAGATGACAGGCGTTCCTGTACAGGCTATACATTTATTTTTCAGGGAGGATCAATATCTTGGAACTCAAAACGTCAGCCTACTGTAGCGCTATCAACAACAGAGGCAGAATATATGTCTTTGTCGACATGTACACAAGAAGCAATGTGGCTCAAACAGTTTCAAGAAGAGTTTTGGCCACATCTCAAACTAAAGGCTATTTTTATTTATTGTGATAATCAAAGTAGCATTAAACTTGCAGGCACTGATGGGTACAACTGCAGAACGAAACACATTGATGTCCGACATCATTTTGTAAGGGACAAAATCACTGAAAAGAAGATTGAGCTGCAATATATCAATACTGAAGACATGGTTGCTGATATACTAACCAAAGCCACTCCGCAAGCCAAGCTGCACTACCTCAGCTGCAAGATGGGCCTGAGTTCAAGGGAGGATGTTGTAATTGAACATACAGTGCCATCTATTGTGTCCCATCACTAATAATTATCATGATGTGCACATCACTATTTTTATATTGTCTATGTCAATTTGTCTACTCTCTGTGGTACACTTCCTGTGCTCGATCTCCTAGTATTTTGTCGTGTAAAATTAAATCCTTTATAATCAATAAAACAACCAGTCATAATTATATCTAAATCCTTTTATTTTAACATCAGTGTGTTTATACAACTAGCCCTATAACTGGGCCTTTTTGCGTGACTCTAAAAGCCGTAGGTTTCCTCACGATGTTTTCCTTCACCGTAAGAGCGATGTTAATAGCGCACTTAATTTTTTCTTAAAGAAAAAGACATTGGTGCGCGGTTGGCCAGGATTCGAAACCACGACCTTCAGAATGAAAGTCGCGGTATCTACCACTAGACCAACACCGCTCTCGATTAGGTACCTAGTTCAGATCGTAAATTTTAAATAAACTCGCTCAAACTTGGTAAGCGAACAATTTGATAGCAGTTTTACGGTCTGAAACAGCACTGTATAAAATAGCTGAATATACAACCTACATACTACATGCGTAGCAACGATAATCTACTCGGTTCATTTACCTTGTACCTACCTACTTTCGCTATTTTTAAAAGAATTAAAAAAACTGCACGACGCGATGTTGCACATAGCGCAATCTAACCCCAAACCAAGCACTAGGCTTGTACTATGGGTACTAGACAACGGACAGGCTGTATATCTCATGAACCGTAATAGCTAGACAGTTGAAATTGTCACAGATTATGTATTTCTGTAGCCGCTATATCAACAGATACTAAAACCAAAACGAAAGTTAATATTTAACAACAAACGTAATTTTTAAAATTCAAACCCAACGTTAGTGCGTTTTGTTCTAGTTACATATAACTAGAACTAAATATTGGCGTCAGTGGTAATGATTAAAGCAAACGGATTTCGCTTAGCCCAGTGATTATTTTAGGGTTTCGTACACAATTGTAATAACGGTACGGAGCACGAGTCCGACTCGCACTTGGCCGGTTTTTGTTTTATCGTGTAATTTGTTAAACATGTTAAATTCGGTTACATTTATATTTATTATATATTTATTGAATCTAATCTAATCTTACCAAGACAACTTCATGCAGCACATCGGGCGGCGATCTGTCTATGACAGTGTGGACGGTCCTCATCAGAACTGAGAACCCTTCGTTGTGGAACACTATGATGACGGAGGTAGAAGGCAGGTTCACGGGGTAATGCCAGTACTTGCACTCGGCCAGGCGAGTGTCGGGGATCGATCTGGGAATGCGAGGACGAGTTTTATGGTTGGTTCCATTTGGCAAGTCCGGGACAAGCCAATGCATCGCTTAAGGGGACAGTCTACCTAATCTTTTGAAATCTTTTCTCCATACAAACTTTACAAACGTAGTCGATTCTTTCCTCTGGATAAAGATATTAGAAAAAATATGTTTATGCCTTAAGTCCTATATCAGCCGTGACCATGCCCCTTACGTTTTGATTTTTTTCATTTTCTAAATTTTCTGTTTTTTTTTTTTATATTTTAGTTAGAAAATGAAAAACAAAACAAAACGTAGGGGCATGGTCGTGGCAGATATAGGTTTTATGGCAAAAATCTAATCTAATTTGCTCTAATGTCTTTATCCAGAGAGAAAACGTTTGTATGAAGAAAGAGTAGGTAGACTGTCCTCTTAAGCTCAAAATACATGGGCGACACTGACACTGCAACGTTACTTAGAGAGCCCACACCTGCCTGCAGCACACATGCACGAATTTGTTTATAATGTGTCCTGTAGGTGGGGCTCTAACCGGCTCTGTAGCTACATCTAACTAACTCTACTCTGTCTTAGAATCTTAAATTAAAAATGTAAACATAGAACTGTCAATAGCAAAAGGAAAAAGTTAATAAAGAGCTGTCGCTTTTAAAGAAATGTATGAGTTTTTAACCGACTTCAAACAAGGCGAAGCTTCCTAATTCGACCCGTATATTGTATGCATGTTTGTAAGTGGATATGTTCGCATATAAAGTCCTATTCGATAATCTCTGTTGTTCCCATAAAATCTTGGTGAAGATCTGATGAGAACCTTCGGAATGATGAGCAGAATAGCATCCCAGAATGCATTAAATTTCTAATTTTTGGACGTCTATCAATAGAATCTGCTTTTAAACAACTAGGTACAAATTTATGGTGCACTTGAAACCACCTTCTCATCAGAAAACTTCTCCATAATTTAAGTTACGGTTATTTGTTTCTGAGACAGAGTATAATTCGGATTAGCTAGCATGACGTGACCGAGTAATGTCTATTTTTGCACACAATTATAGTTCATATTTATACCGAAAATAGATCGTAAGACAGGTGTTAAAAATTAAGACTAATTGAACCGCTAGTGTTCATAAATTTCGTAGGTAATTAATGAACCTGACACCTGATTAAAGACACCGTCGAGTCGTTCGACGAATCTAGCACAGGGGTACACAGAAGTAATTTTTTTATATAAATTTCGACCTCTGTGGCGCGACAAGCGCGCAACCTGCCACGTCAGCCTGTAGTACACTGTAAGGCTGACGTGGTGGCACTCCCGGGATGAATCGAACCACCAACCTTCTGTAAGGCTTACAGAAGATTGGTGGTTCGATTCACCTTGGGAACAAGTATTCATGCTCTCTATGAATGTTTGTTTCTAGTTTTGGGTGTAGTTCGAAATAATACATATTGCACACAGCGCCATCTAGCCCCAAACTAAGCGACTAGCCTTGTATTGTACTATGGGTATTAGAAAACAAGAGTTCTTTGTGTGGTGTGTAGGTATCCACTATAGTTTTCTACATTTACAACTTTTAAAAATTCGTACTATTTTTTCGAAAATATAAAAAACAAAAAACAGCGGTTATGCCCTTTTTAGAACATCATTAGGTATTTAAAGAAAATTAATTGTATTACATAGTTTAGTTAGACCAAATAAAAGGTCAACTTAAGGTCAAAGACCTCTAACTCTAATGAACAGCTGACTTTCAAGTAAAATTTTAAAATCCAAATTTTCGAAAACTACCTACATTACTTAGAATTTCCTAAAGTCGTAGACAAAAGTTTTTAGTTTTGATGTAGAAAATAACTCGTTTTATAGTTACCTATTCATAGCAATATCATCTGATGCTACAATATTCATCCCATATTCACTCTCCGACTCGGCTATATCGTTGGCACGGTCCTGTGCCATGTGGTACGGCTTGCCCTCCTCTCCCGGGCCCTTAACTGCCTTCACCAGTTTAGGTTCAAAGTTACCCAGTTCTGAAATAATAATAAAATTGAAATAAATAAATTCTGTGAACGTCACATAGCGCCATCTAGCCTCGTAGTAAGCTACTAAGCTTATGTTGCGGTGACTAGAAAATGGATTAACCTATTATGTGCTTGTATTTATTTTTCTTTTGCAAATGCATAAAATTTAAATTATAAATAGAGAGACACCCAAACCAGAAACAAGCATAAATACATGCAACCGGCGCGGCGGCGGGAATCGAACCCGCAACTAGAGCCAGTGCAGAGCCAGAGCAACTTCAGAGGTTGTCATAGGGACATTACAATCCAAATTCAAAGTCAATGTTTGTACATGTGCCGGCAAACATGTTGAAAAAAATGCCGATTGAAAGTCGCGAATGGCGTGAAGTCACACGTAAAAGTACTGCGCAAACTTACTCCTTCCACATCAGTTTTTTTTCAAGATGTTTGCCGGCACCTGTATGGGTCATTCTCAATTTGTGCGTTATTGGCCTTTGTCTCATAAATCTCGATTTTTTTTGTCTTAATAGGTAGATGTAAGCTAGAGAAGTAAGCTATTATTACTCGCTGAGCTTAAATATGCTTAGATGCCTGAAAAAATGCAACTGAAAAATTTCAGCGTCCACGTTTGTGACAACCTATCCACATTTGTGACACTAAGATTTATTTGAAACAATTCAGCGTCCACGTTTGTGACAACCTATCCACGTTTATGACACTAAGGTTTATTTTAATGAAACAAATTATATATGATTCGTTTTTTTATTACCAATTAGGTATACATTACAATGTTAGCACATTCAGACCGTGCGGTGGGGGTAGACTTGGCGTGAACAAGGATTGTGTCGAGGCCAGATTCGGGTGCGTGGTTGCACTACCATCGCCTCATCTTGGCACTCTGTTTAATAAAAGTTCACTGCGTGTGGCTGTGGCTATTCGCCTGGGATCTTCGACGTATGTGAGCCTCATTTATGCGTTTGTGTTTCTATAGTGGAGGCTAGTGGCCACCATGCTTTAAGTTGTTGTCGATGTCCTGGGATATTTCCTTGTCAACACGCACTTAATTACGTAATTCGGAGGGCCCTTATTTCGGCGAATATCCCTTGTGTCATGGAGCCGCCTGGCCTTAGTCGTACGAAGAGAAGAGGCCGGATGGGCTGACGTTGGTTCCCTGGGAGAGGGAGAGATGCCTTATCTAGGATGGCACCAGCGTCAGTACTTTTGCGGCATGTCACTTGGGCCGTACAGCGGCAGCTGCCTCAGCAGCTGACTAATTGTTTGTGTTTGATTATAGTTGTAGTTTTTAGGTCCCTACCCTATTGAATTTTAATTTTTTGTTTGTGTTTGTTGTAAGCCCCATTCTTGCAATTTATCTGCAATATCTCAAAATCTGCAACATGAAGGCTGCCCCTGATGCGGGCTGACGCGGTCTTTTCGCGTCACTCCACACATCCAGCGCAGCATCTTCATCGCGTCATGCAGCACCTGCTTATGTCGCTCAAGCACTTGCCACGCCTCACTACCATACAAAAGGACAGGTCTAATGATCGTTTTATAGACCTGTCCCTTCAGTTTAACCGGCATTTTCGGTTCACAGATGACACCAGTTACCTCTCGCCACTTAGCCCAAGCTGCCGAAATGCGGGACTTGACGTCGCAATCGATGTCGCCGGACTCGTGCTTGTCAAGCACAGATCCCAAGTACTTAAACTAGTCTGTCCGCTCGACCATGTGACCGTCCACGCAGACAGATGTGCGAGCTGTGGTATTACTAGCCAAATATTCGGTCCTCGCTACGTTGAGTTGCATACCGCCGTTCTTATAAGTTTCTGGCACCCCTTTGGACCGCAGCGCCCACCAGATCATTTGTTCTTTTATGATGGCATCTTTGGAGTTTCTATTTTGTCTAGCTAATTTCATACCAGGCTATTCTTTGTCTGGTTGGAGTACAATGTCCGCACGATGCAGATGGCGATAGCACTCGGTCAGCAATGGTAAACGTAGAGTGCGACGCAAATGATGTGGATGGCGATGGAACTTGGTTACCAAAACCATGCGTAGAGGATGACGCACACAGTGTGGCTGGTGAGAGAACTGGTTCAGTAAAATCTAATATAGAGGGCGAAGCTGGTTGCTTAACCACATTATTGCCTAAATCATTGATACTATTTATGTCGCTGTCCGTCGGAGGAGAGTCTTCTCGAAGTCGTTGCAACAAACGTTCATTGTTTTTTTTATCAATCTAGCTTTTCTCGTCCTTTCACGCCATTCTTTTCGCTGTATTCGCTGTTGTCTGGGCGTCAAATCAGCTATGGTCTTTGTCTTTTTATCTTGATTCCTTCTTTCACGCCTCTCCTGCTCTTTAACTTTATGTAGCGCATATCTGTCCTTATCTGCTTTGGTACGAGCTCGTCTTTTCCTTTCAGCTTCTCTTTTAGCGGCCTGAATTTGCTCTTCGGTCTTCTTTTTTCTTCCCATCTGCGAAAGTTAAATTATAAACAAAGCGCAATACAGGCAACAGCGAAAATGTTTCAAATCCCAACTATAGTTACATGCTAAGCTTATAGCGTGATGCGTGCCCTGCGTGAACCTGTTTTAAAGAATTTATGGATGTTATTGCAGCGTATTTTGTGTTAAAAAGTGTACAAAAGTCACAAACGTGGTGACGTGTCACAGACGTGCCTAAGAAGTTCCACGTTTGTGACAGGAATTTCAAACCACGTTTGTGACATTTTTCGAACGTGCCGCTAAAACATAACTTAAAAATTGTAGCATTCGACCGGCATCAATACGAAATCAAAATCACAGTATTATCTATCAAATAAATGAGGTGTGAGTGAATACCACAGTAATTACAACATTTATCGAAGCCACGTGCTTGACGTGTTATGCTTTACAAAATCGAGTTAGTGAACAAAAAAATATCATACCTTTTTAAACGATCGCGTCTGCTTCCACACCGCACCGAATAAGCAAAAGGCCGGGTTTTTTTTTTAAATCTTAGTATTGCCAGTGCCTGTTAATCAATTCTGACAAAAGCTATAACCAAAAATATACGGACCCACGTTTGTGACACATTTTTTTCTCACATGATAGAACATGAGATAATTTGAAATGTTTCATTAGAATATAGTCGTAATATCGATTTTTTTGTATGAAATATAATCAATAATTATGAATTATTATTGAAATCCTCATTTATGAAAGAGATGAAGTGATCATGAATGAGTAGAGTAAAAAAAGTGATTTTTCACACGCCACTTTGCGTGACATTTCGATATTTTTTCTTTATTTACAAAAAACCAGTTATGTTTTCAGCTGAAAATTATGCTTGACAATTCTAAACCCATGATGATACATCACCAAATTTTTTTTCAACAATATTATGTTATTAATTTCGCTAAAAATACATTGTCACACAAAAAACTTCAAATTGAGAATGACCCGTATGTGTATGAATATAGCTTATTCACACAGAAAATACTGAACCAATTGTAAAACCTGTTAAGTAGATGGGCCTGGAATAAGATGGAGTATATTGGGGAATATGCAGGTGAAGCAGTGGGGCGCAGCTAGCATGCTTTAAAACCGAAATCCCTACTACTCCTAGGTACTAGTTGTATGCATTACCATTTAACAGATTAAGATCTACGGTATTTCTTCCATTTGTAAACTTATTATCACTGAAGATAATTAACATTGATTGGCTAAAATTATCTTCAAAAAATAATAATTTCAATTTGGATACATGTCTATGTAGTTTATTATCAATTCAAAGAATAAGGTAGGTATATTTACTGCTTACTTTCAGTACGTTTTGATTTAATCTGATATTACAATATATAATTAATATTCTAAACATCATATTAAAGATTTATTAAATATCCATACATACTAGCTAAAATTATGTAAAAAAATATCTGTCTGTTACATGTTTTCGATTTTAATAAATTATGTTATGATATAGAGAGCAATATCATTGCAGTCAATCTTGAATATTACTTAAATTTGATGTTTGTCAAATAAATTTAACATTAAGTATCAATATTTTTTTTCTTCGGAGAATACTGTTTTCCAAAGATTTTTAAGACAATAAAGTTTTGATTGCAGTCCAGTTGTCAGTTATGGTTCATTTTGAATGTGTTTTAATTAAATTACAATGATGTTAAATGCAATTTTGGATCACACTGTCACTCAGAGACAGACAGGGCATTGCTTAGCCAAAGTAATCACTCAGATTCATCTATAAATACAGGTGTAAGACCAAGTTTTACTATCTGAGCTTCACAATTTCACCTGTGTAAGTCTTGATTCCTTGGGAACAGTGTTATATTAAGTTTTTTTGGTTTTCAACTATCTACATACAAAGTTTCATTCCAATCGGTTCAGCAGTTTTTGAGTGAAGGAGCAACAAATACAGTCACAAACTTTCACCATTATAGGTAATATTAGTAGGATTTAAAGGGGTGCACTGATCTATTCCCTTTCACATACTGTTTACATAGCTTTATTAGCTGGTAATTCAGAGCACTGGACTTGGTTTTTAATTAATTCAGTGCATTCCTAATCCCAGTGCCGGTCATTCCAATTACAATAACAGTGCAGGATTTAATTACTTAACTGGAGTAAAGTAATGTTATTTTGGTATAATAAATAAATCTTTTGTTGGTAATTCCATACCACAAGAATTGCAGGTGTGGGTACGTCCTCTTCGCAATAGTTGTAACACAAAACAATAAACATGTAACAACCTTGTGGTATTGAAATTATGCCGTTAACGGAATCCGAGTGCACAAAGCGTGTACTGACGTAATGAAAACATACTAGCCACGCCGGTGTTCTAGGGCGAATAACTGGACTTCGTGCAAAATGCCCTTTTGCAAATAAAACTACAGTATTTAACGGCTCACCTGTCTTTTTCACGGGGTACACATCCTTATGGGAGATATATGACCCGACTTGTGAGTCAGAAAGCCGCTCAACATTCTCCCGATTCGTATCAAGATTGTCCCTAGACCACTTGTGTAGAGCGAACAGCAAAATCATTAGAACACCACAAGTAACGCTTATGCGAATTATTCTACCGCGTCTTACGTTTGTGATCCTCATGGCTATGTCTTTTTAAAGCTTTTTCATACCAAAACTAATACTACTTTCACTGAAAAAATATTTTTAAAATGAAAAAACAGTCGACGTAGCGACGGAACACAATCACGGAAGTCAATAGGGTTTTTGACATTTGTGACACTGACGGCATTGACGAAGTTGACAGTGACGTAAAGTTTCCACAGAAACTACTCCATTCTACGCAGTAGATGAAAATTGAAGAATTTTGTAGATAGGAAAATAAATAAAACGGAGCTATAACGAGCATATTTCATAAAATAAAACAAACAGGATGACGAAAATACAAAATAGAATAAATTCAGATGGAACTGTATTAGGCCAAAATAAAATAAAATAGAGAAGACTAAATCTTGATCCCACCTTGGTTAAAGTGGGCTTTTAAAACGAAACGTTAAACTGATTCTTGTTGTGAAACGAACGAAACGGTTGTTTGTTGTTTGAATTTTCGCATTTGATTTTGATTATTTCGTGAAGTGAATTTCCCTTGTTGAAATAATAAATAAAGAGACACAGTCCTATTAGCATTCAGAAATGGAGAGAGGTGAGTTACTTTCATCCGTTCATGGAGATGTAATAGACTATTGAAATCACTCAAGAGTTTCTGCTCTTAAAATTCTTACTGGAGGCCGCTGTACCTAATTATTAATAAATATCTTTCAGCTCAAGTAGTAGACAATTTCATAGTGAGCTGGAACGCCGACTTTCCGAACTTTGCCCTTACGGTGGCAGACCTAAAGAAACCCCACATGCTGATGGGCGCCTTGTTCCAAGTGTTTGAAAGACTGGAGATTGATAGAGACGCTGTATTAGCAGTAAGTTCCTACAGTCTTAAAAAGCTGCAGTTCTTAACCGCAGTTGCTTTAAAATTCGTGTCAAAGTCTCTTAAATATTTTTCGTAAGTGTGTATTCTGTAAACAATTTTATTAGGCCCAATATTTATAAAACTGTAACTCAAGTAGACATCTCAACAGTGTCCCAAGTCTGTTGTCACCATTGTGTCTCAATAGAGTGTTGACTGTGAATCGTATTTGTCATATTCAATGTATATTTGACATAATTTGTCTACCAAATGTATCAAATACACTATCAACACTATTGTGACTCCATTGTGAAAGCAGACTTGGGACCGAGGACTCATAATTTACAGCAAGACCTCTGCTACATCCACTTTTTAACAACGAGCCTTACAATCTTGTTCTTGTTGCCTTCTATAGCCACCACCAGAAGAAAGCCGTAACGAGTCCACTACCTACTACTGGGACTTGCTTCCAGTCATCAACATGACTCGAGTCATGAACCACCTCATCTCCGTGATGCCTCAAGTCGGGATCTCCTTCACTGTATCTCACTTCCTGCAACCAACGGCGGTGACCTCACATTCTATACTGCTGCTGCAGATCAACATGATGGTGTTTAAAGATCAGAGGTTGAGGGATATTGCCCCGTTTGAGGAAGAGCTTTTTGAGAGGACTAATCAGGTATAAGAATAATAGCCTAGTCATCAATTTTAGGGGATTTATACAGTGTAAGGCACTATTAATCCATTACATTTATAAAGATAAAGATAGACATTAGTACTATGTTATAAACAAACAATTTTATTAACTATTTCATATATCATCAGCTTGTCTGCTGACATCCATTACACTTAAGGAAAATATTTTTTTAATAACTCATCCATGGTGAGGCTCCAACTTGCATTTCTGCATTCTCCACTGCAGCATGTTAATAAATGACATCACACAAGTTCTAACCCAAGGAAATCACTCAATTCCAGGTGAAAGCTTTAGAAGACAAGAAACACAAACTCTTGGAACTGCTAAATGAACAAGCTGAGGAAAAGGGAAAAAGAGCTGAAAAGATGGAGAAGGTATGTCTAAATTTTTCTTCTGTTGCGATGTTGGATAGAAATGATACTCGTTCTTGAAGAAGAGACCTTTAAAGGTATCAAAACATTGAGCATTGAAATAATGCTAAAAGTTATAAATACCACACAATTGAATCCAACAAATGAGTTTAATTTCAAGGTATGTTTATAAATTTACATTTGACCAAAAACCAGATGGTAAGTGACAATGTGAAATGGGATGAATCACACTTACATAGAGAATAAGAATGTGACAGACGGAAGTGGAATGACTAAGCAATGGAACACAGACTGGTCCACTTGGCAATATGACTTAACTAGCTGCACTCTGTGGTTTCACCCGCGTAAGTCCGTTAGAATACTGGGATAAAAGCCTTTGTGTAAATCCAGATTTCCAGCTATCTGCACACTAAGTAAAATTGGCATAGAGAGAGTAATAATAATTTATTTCAGCTAAACATTGATATAAAACAATTTGAAGAAGAATTAAAACCAGAAAAAGACCAGAGAAAGTTAGAAGAGCAAGAGTTGGAAGCTATAATAAAAGAAAATGCACAAGCTAAAACAATTGTAGAGCAGAAAAAGACTCATAGGTAAATAACTAAATATAAACCTTTAATTAAGGCCAAAATATAAAAAGAAAAACCATCTGCTATAGTGAAAATAAATAATCAATAAAATAAAATTAATAATCAATAAATAATGCGCGACGTTACACATAGCGCAATGTAACCCCAAACCGAGCACTGGGCGTGTACTTTGGGTACTAGTTAACCGATATACCGCTTATCTGTTTTTTTTTGTAAATACATAGGTAATTAATTAGGTACATATGAAACTTTAATTATAGTTGTATCTAAAATAAAGTAAAATATAAAATTTCCATGTCACAGTGTTAGTTACCGTACTCCTCTGAAACGGCTTGACCGATTATTACGAGATTTTGTATACGTATTCAGTAGGTCTGAGAATCGGCTACTATCTATAATTTATAAGGCAAAACAACGTTTGCCGGGTCAGCTAGTATACATATAAATTTGTATAAGTATACTTTAATTTTGTACTCATAGTACAAGCCTGATGCTAAATTGGGGGCTAGATTGCGCTGCGTGTAATGTCGTAAAATATTTATTTATTTGTAGTTTTGTGTAATATAACCATACACAATTTATTTTTTTAAATCAGGGATGCTCTAAAAGAGGAGGGTGCTCGAAAACGAGCATTAAGAGTGTACGACGCCGACGATATCAAAGCACAAGCGGAGCAAGCAACACAAAACGTCCAGGAAGTGGACGAGAAGCTTAACGTTTTGGGAGCCATTCTCAAGGAGAAGGAAAGCAGTTTGAAGAACTTGCAGAGTATCAAACCGTGTTTGGATCAAGCGCAGAATCTGAATAATGAAATTATGAACCTTTATGAGAGTATGAAGTTAGTGTTTAGCATTTAGAAATTATATATTTTTATTAAGTACAAGTAGATTCCCGCGGTTTTATCTGAAGTCCCGATCCCGTTGGGAATATCGGGATCAAAAGTAGCCTATGTTACTCCTCGATAATGTAGCTTTCTATCGGTACAACGCACGATCGACGCTGAGCGGGATTCAAACCAACAACGCATTTTTACTCAATCCGGGAGCTATGATTTAACGAATTAGTTTACCGGCGCAGGCGTCCGTGACTCATACGCTGAATCTTTGCATCTGTATATTACCATCTAATACAATATAGGCATGTTTGCCTAACTGTTAGATGGCGATGTCTGCAATGGCCTGCAATATTTAAATCAAACTTCCTACTAATATCATGAAGGTGAAAATAGTTAATGTTTTGTCCCCACTACCCAGGGAATCAGAATCAGGTGACCTCGACGTGGACGGCGAGGAAGGCGAGCTGGACGTCCTCAACGCGGAGCTGGCGGAGCTGCGCGCGACGCTCGCGGAGCTGCAGGCGGCGCGGAGCGAGGCCGAACTGAAGAGGCAGGACGGAGCGGCCAGGAGGCAGCGGGAGAACACTGCCATGCTAATGTTAGTATTATACAGTTGGTTAGGACTGCTAGTAGGTCTAGGTACCTATCTATCTCTATTTCTACTTAACTACCAAGAACAACAACGGTAAAGAAGGAGTTCACTTTAATCAGCTATCTTCGTTCGAATCGAGATTTTTCTATATCGATATCAAAAAGAAAAGAATCGAAGACAACTGCCAAGATTCCGAGATTTAAATTTGAACCAATTTCCGTTTCCATGACCCGTTCGTAGGTAGACACCAAGGAGACGGCATGACAATCGAGGAAGGCCACAGTATAAACTTTTTGCATGATTGATGAGTGTTTAAGAAGTGGTGTGGCTCACCAAGTGTTAGAGTTTTCAGATCGCCCTAAGGCCTCTAACTTTTTTTTTTTTTTTATCGTGGCAAAATCTTATTAAGACCATCAGGCCGCTCTCGGGGGAGAGCGGCCCGGTGAGTGGGGGTCCCCCTGGCCGAAGGTGGTAGGTGGCCAGCGTATACCCACTAAAAACCCACGGTGTCCTTCTCGCCGCTGAGCCAGAGCGAAGCCGGAAGCTGCGGCAATACGTTAGCTTGCTCCGGCGGCGGGTGGTCCCGTCAGACCTCCTCTCCAAATAGTCCCTTACGGGCAGAACCCCCTCGAGTGGCGGCGCGGACACGCCGCCGCCATCTCGGGCTCTCGTACGGCGACGGACCCCCCCGAGTCCGCCGCCATGAGCCATTTAGGGTGGCAAGTGGTCATTTCTGACCACTCGCCGATTGCGCCTAGGGCGCTGCGTGCCGCGGAGGAGAAGGCCTCTAACTTGACCTAACGACTGCTATCCGAGATAACAACCGGGACTAACTGCTTAACGTGCCTTCCGTAGCATGGAGGAGCTGGAGAAAATTATTTTTTGCCACACAAATTATCGGTCACGCATCCAAGTAATGACCGCGCTAAGCGTTGCTTAACCCGCACCGACCTAGGCCTAGCTGTACCTCCCGACCGTTTAAGATCGGGAGGTACAGTACTCAACGTTTCGAGACCTTTCCAGGTCACTCCTGAAGAAGGGACCTGGAAAGATCTCGTTGAAAGGAAACGTTGAGCATTGTAACAATGCTAAAAGTAATAAACACGACGCGATTCAAACCGAAAAATGTTTTAATTTCAATACAACATCGCAAAAATAGAAGAAAAATGTATGGTTGTTGTTCAAATAAAGTATTTATCCATCTATCTATCTCTCTTCCACAGCGCCTTACAAGAAGCGGAGGAAAAGGATAGAAAGAGTCAAGAGATCTGCAAAGTGGCGGCAACACGAACTGAAGACATCAAACAGTTGACGTTTAAATATCAACAGGAAAAGATGGCGGCGTTCGAAGAGGTAGCTCTAATCAAAGGAGATTTTAGTAAACAGGTAAATATGTTAGTTAGCGCATCGTCATACGTGGATTATGAATACAAACGATATCTAACTAGCTGAGTCCTGCGGTTTCACCCATGCAAGTCTCGATCTACTGGGAATTTTCAAAATCCCTTTCTTATCGAATGCCTACATCCTATACAGAACGCACTCCAAATTTCAGCTCTCTACTATCAACAGTTTATACTGTGCGTTTGATATATCGAGCGTGTTATGGAAGAACATCTTAACCGACAGAATTTCGTAATTTCACTTTTTTATCGAAACGTGTAGCTAAAATTATTTGACACCTATTGCGAAGACCCTTATGTTCGTATTTGAATAAATGACAAAACTATAACGGAAAATATTTTTTATCGTAAACAACAAAAGCAAAGTTTAGAAATTATGAGCTTAAAAATGATCGCAAGCGCATTATCGCAAGTGACATTTGTTGCTTACGATAAAATAATAAAAGACTTTTATGCATAAATCAGTGTTGCGTTTCGTTTTTGTATTATTGATTAGGCTGCTCGCTCTGTGAGGACGCGCCTAGAGGCGCCTTAGAGCAAAATCAAAAGCCGACACTCGATGGCTCGCGCGCTCGGTCGCCCACCCGCGGCAGCGCGCGCATCATTCAACGACATTGCGTTTAGTTTTTATAGAAAGACACAATCATTTTATTAATTTTTTTGTTTATTTCAATAAACAAAAAAATAAATAAAACAACTATTACACAATATGTTCGAATTGAAGAAAATCGGATGAAAGTTAAAATTTTGTCAAATAAATAGTCAATAGGCACGTCCACACTAACCGAGCTGCTTCGCGCGGCAAATGCCTCGCGAGGCTGCTCGCTCTGTCGCTCTTCGACAAAATTTTAAGATCTTTGGGCCCAAGCCAACCTCACCTGCTAGCTTGGTGCACCTGCTGATGAACGGACGAGGCTCTGGCGCAGACTTTCCCTTCGGGGTTGGGAGGTCAGACGGCAGTCGCTCCCGTAAAAGTCAAAATCAGCCAAATCAATATGGAAAGTTGCAAAAGAGTTTATAGCCACAGGGATAGGGCGCCGCCGCATAACGGCGCGCAGGAGCTTCGCCTGACTCCTGTGGTAAGTGGACGAGGGCTACCGTGCCACGGGCGGGCACGGCCAAAGACGTTAGCCCCGAAACACCAGGTAAAACTCCGCTTCGCAACGTGGAACATTGGCACGCTAACCGGACGCGCGAGGGAGCTAGCTGACGTACTTTCCAGGCGGATGGTGGCCGTGGCGTTCCTGCAGGAGACTCGAAGGAAAGGCAGCAGATCCCGGCTCATTGGGAATGGCTACAAGCTGATCTACACGGGTGCACCTGGTGGAGAGAACGGGGTGGCTGTGGTACTCGCTGAGGGGTTGCAGGACGATATCTTGGAGGTGAATCGCTTTAGCGACCGACTTATGTGCGTGAAGGTGCTTATTGGGGGGGTTCCTACACACTTAGTAAGTGCTTACGCGCCACAGGTCGGTTGTAGCGACGCTGATAAGAGGTCATTTTGGGATAAACTCGGCGAGATCCTTGGGGCTATGGCAGTCGGAATGCGGAAGGGGAAGAAATCCTGCGTACGTGTGCCACTGCCGACCTGGCACTCGTGAACACATATTTCAAAAAGAAGCCCGACCACTTGATCACCTACAGGAGCGGGGGGCGCGCTACCCAAATCGATTTTCTAATCACTAGGAGACCATTTTGGCAACGTAGCCAACTGCAAAGTCATACCCGGTGAGAGTCTCACTGCCCAACACCGTATCCTTGTCATGGATCTCTGTGTAAAGACCAGAGACAAACGACCGGAACCATGTCAGCACCGAATCAGATGGTGGATGCTTGATGAAGTCAAGTCCCAGATGCTCAAAATAATAGCGTAAGTGACAGATTTTGGAAAAACATAAGAAATAACGATCAGAAAATTTATCTTAAGTGACAAAAGTACCCTTTATATAAATCTTTTTGTAATTGTGTCAATAATAACATAATATTAAAAACATATTCTATAACATATCCAGAATTTGTCTCTTTATGTCTTAGGATGTAAAAGTTATTAAAAAAATTTGTCTCCTGTAAAGTTTTCAAAATGTCGGTTAAGACGTTCTTCCATAACACGCTCGATATATACAAGGTGGATAGGACGATACAACATTAAACAAAACCATGGATTGTTAAAATATGTTTGAATAGTTTGGAATTGTATTATTAATCAGAGAACTGAAATTAAAAAAGTAAAATTTTCAAACTAACTAAATATCCTAAACAATTAAAACTAATACGAACACCATGTACCCATGTGCACAGTGTAAGTACGTGCCGCGGCCACCGAGTATTAATCCTACAGAGCAACAGCTTCATACAAGCCCGCGGTGGTAGGTACTCCACTACATGAACAGCTGTGTGTGCGCAAAGCTGTGAAAAGTCACTCACCGCTTTCCGCTCGGGTTTGCCGAGACCGCCCGAAGAGCCTACTCGGCTCACGTACGTGAACCCGTCGGCACACTGTCGGTGAGAGAGGTCACGCACACATAACTGCGCATGGAGTGAAGTACCTACGCCGCGGGCTTGTATCAAGCTGTTTCTCTGTAAGATTATTACTCGGTGCCGCGGCCGCCTGGCGCTGGTGACAGTTTTGTTTTTAGATACATCGTGTAGCAAATTTAAAAAACCCGGCCAAGTGCGAAACTCGCGCACGAAGGGTTCCGTACCACTATCACAATTGGGTACGGAACCCTAAAATGGTTTACAACAACTTTGATTCAAAGAAAATCTGAAACTTATAAGAAACTCTTTAGTCAGTGAAGGCAGACTAGTATATTTGACAGATAGGGCAGCCATTTTGAATTCCATGACCAACTCGATTTGACGCGACCAATCAGAAGCGACCTCACATTGCCTTGTAGTTTTTGAAACACGTTTGTTGTATGGGAGCCCCTTTTAAATAATTGTTTTATTTTGTTTTTAGTATTTGTTGTTGTAGCGGCAACCGAAATACATCTTCTGTGAAAATTTCAACCTTCTAGCTATTACGGTTCATGAGATACAGCCTGGTGACAGACGGACAGACAGACGGACGGACGGACGGACGGACAGACAGACAGACAGACAGACAGCGAAGTCTCAGTAATAGGGTCCCGTTTTTACCTTAAGGTACGGAACCCTAAAAATGGAAAATAGTGTCCTGTTTCTGAACTACTCAACTGATTCTGTTGAAATTTGGTAGGTGGACTTTAGACGTGTGTAGGTATGTCCAGTTAAAAAAAATGTTGTATTATCCTATCCACCTTGTATAAACATAAGTCCGGGGTCCCAAGTCTGCTCTCACAATCGTGTCTCAATACAGTGTCGATAGAATAGTAATTGTCATATTTGTCGTGTATTTGACACATTTGGTAGACAAGACAAATGTTGTCAATTGTGTTAAATACTTTATACTTTACTTTATTTCGCAACAAAAACAACAAAAAAATATACAACAAAAAGTAGGTACACATTATAGGTTTGTTGCGAAACGGCCCCAACTCAGCATGATGCCTGTCTATCGACTGGCGCTGGTCTTCCGTTGGAGCCGTTCCGGTGACATTAACGTAGGTGCAGACAGTATACCAACATAAAATAAAATCTAATAAAATAAATGAAAAGTAAGAACATTACAAAACACAAAATAACCTCGAAATGTCGTGCTTTGAAAAATGCTTAATCTATTACTATTATAAAGCGGAAGAGTTTGTTTGTTTGTTTGTTTTTTTGTTCGTTTGTTTGTTTGTTTGAACGCGCTAATCTCAGGAACCACTGGTCCGATTTGAAAAATTCTTTCGGTGTTGGATAGTCCATTTATTGAGGAAGGCTATAGGCTACTTTTTATCCCTATATTCGCACGGGATCGGGACTTATGCGGGTAAAACCGCGGGGAGCTGCTAGTCTAATATAAAAGCAACGCGATTAAAACAGAAAAAATGAGTTTTCGTTCAAATCAGTTCTGTTTTAGTTTTTTGCCCTGTAGCCCGTGTCTGAAAGATTATGGCAACGGTATTCTCTAGTCGTAAAAGGCGACTAAAAGGGGTTTCTTAGTAGGAGGCTCCGGTCCCAGCTTGTTGCCAACTTGTTGTCCGTTTTTCGGTACGTTGACCGGTGCAGCCACTAAGATAGACGGGTCGGGACCTTCTTCCACTGCCGTGTTATATCTTAGACCGTATCATCACTTACCATCAGGTGAGATAGTGGTCAAACGCTCATGTTTCGTAAAAAACATGAAAACCGGAGAAAAGTCTTTGAATTTTTTTTGGTGTTACAGCTCGAAAACATTGAAGAACTGTTGCTGCGAGAGTTTGAAGCAGCGCAGAAATTTATTGAAGATAAGTTAAGTAATCGTAAAATTTAAATTAGGTAATTGGTTTTGTAGATAAGTAAATGTTTTTAAAGAAAAATGCATAAACATTTCAACCGAGCCGTGTTGCTAACGGTAATATCACCTGCCCGGCAAACAGGAGGCACGGGTTCGAATCTCGTCGCGGCTGATATTTTTTGTCGTGCATTTTTCTTTAAAAAATAAATTTTGAATACTTGGCTTAGAATTAACAAATTTATATTAGTTTTGTAACAGTAGTTGTAGTTTTTTCTTCTGTAAATAAACTTCCTTAGAAAAACCTGTCTGATTAGTTTATTATTTGTCAAATTTAGGTAAATATAATAGAATCCGTTTATAATGACGTTTTTATTACATAACTTAACTATTTTTTCATAATTATGCTATCGTTAATCTACGGTAAGACCGATATTAGTTCAGTCAATCCAGCCAACGAAACGTTTTACTGCGGATTGGCGAAAGTCCCACGCCTTCAGACCGCGGAGAGTCCTAGGACATGTCAGTTTTCTGTGATGAAGTGATTCTTTACCATAAGAGCGATATTAATTATGTTTACTGTACTCGGAAAATATAATTTATTCCCTAATATTACCTAATACGTTTACAATAAGGAAATAAGGAAAGATGTTTTTGGTATGCACTGTTTATAGTAGGTAAGTTACAAAAGCGGCAATGAGGAAAAAAACTTCCATGTTTGACTGAGTCATGACATGCGTATCAAACAGTTTGAGCATAAAAAGTTAAGAGATTTAATATTAGGTACAGTCGAATAGAGTGTACATCGCAGTCTCCAGTTTCATTTTAATTTTGACGAGCGAGACCCGATAGAGACGTTTTCTTAAAAGTTCTATTTTAATACAAATATTATCCTACAATAATATAATATTGTTTTTTATCCTACAATCATTATTGTATTTGTATTTGAATTATTTTGTATTATTACCGTATTGTACCGTATTTGAACCAATAAAAAAATATATGATGTGCGTGTGCGTGAGGCGGTAACTGGATCGTAAAATAAGCGACCCGTTATTCACTGAACTCTATTTATACAAGTACGCTGGAATTGGTATACCATACAAAATGACATTAGATCTTTGGGCCGATTCGATTTGCGCCATGTCGCGGTGTTTTCTATTGAAAGTGATGGTGATACCGTGATACGTTCATACCGGACATAAAATTCAGTGCGCGATCTCCTGTCCAGCGTACTTGTATTATGTCAATTTCAATCCAGTGCTGGTTATATCATACTGTGAACATCACACAGCGCCATTTAGCCCCATGGCCATGGGTACTAAGCTTGTGTTATTGTGTGGGCTACTAGACAACGGATAAAATATTTCCGGATATAATATTTTTACGGAAATATTCTTTAACGTACCTACACACCACAGATACATAGGAGCATTATAAACCAGAAAACATGTACATAGACGAGCTTAACCCTAAAAAGAGTTCTCTTCCAGCAAACCTTGAGGCACAGAAAAAGTGATTGGTGTGTAAGCAAATGGAAATTGGAAAAAGTACATGATAACTTACTGATGAATCAAATATGATAACTTGATAAGTGATATGTAACAAATTTAAATTAAATTGAAATACTTTTTTAATGATGTATTCTCTACATAAATTATTTTAAGTATATCATTTTTATACATCTTTGATTACCTCCATTGGAAATGCCTATGCATGTAACGTAGTCGGGGACGTACCGTCTGGAGAGATAACTGGTTAATTTGATAAGCTGGGAAGGGAAATAACCTCGCTTGCGTTAACATAAGCCTGTTTTCTTTTATTGCATCTTAAACGACTTTAAGCTGCAATAAAAGACGATTTTAAGCTGCAATAAAAGACGACTTTAAGCTGCAATAAAAGTTCAAATCAAACCGTGTATCACATAGACTAGGGTTACCCCATCTCTGCCCGTGGGTGTCTTAAAAGACGACTATGGGATCTGAGGGAGACTAGCAAACCTTGACTCCTCCCCGCGCAGTGACTTGTAAACTGCTTGGTCCCTAGGAGGGATGTTGTCAGGCCGGCGGCCGGCGGTAAAAATATTGCCAAATCTATTTGCAGTAGGTACTAGTTAGGTCAAATGATTTGAGGTTTTAGCGAGCCCCTCAGGTGGAAAAAAAGTTAAAATCGAGCCTTAGTCGAAAAACATGCAGGAAGATTATGCATAATCTTTCATTCACCGTGTCACGTGGATTCCCGTGTGGCGCAATGGTAAGCGCATCCGGCAAGAGATTGCCACAGGTTCGAATTCTATGACGGGGGATTTTGATGATGTATTTTCTTATGATATATGTATGTCTGTTGGAATGCATTGAGCAATTAATTTAAGAATTTAAATAAACAAGTGAAATTGATCTTGTTCCACTGCGCCGTCTTTCTTTTTGTAGATGAGCGTGTTCATTTTAGATTATATCATCACATCATCATACCATCAGGTGAGATAGTGGTGAGGTATTATTTTAAGTACTACTATATTGTATATATTGTACGTAGGTACATGGGTCTATTTGTCAATATTAAATTAATTACTCACAAAGTACATAAATAAATGAATTACGTAAATAACTTTAAATAAGTAAAACACAACTTAATTGTACTTATAAAAAAAAAACTGATTACGTCGTACTTTCGTAAGTTATACCTAGGTATGGGTATAACTTAGTGAGTAAGTCACCTTATCGTATTTTGCAGAATGCAACGATTAGTTCAAGAGAACACTTATCGGATTATTTCATTCGGACTAAGTACTTTTACCCTATAAACGATGACTAACTTTATGTAACATTTGTCTTTACTGTGACAAAGTTTTAAAGTTAACAGACAGAGATAAACGTTACATAAACTTAGTCATCGTTTATAAGTAAGGAGGTTGGTCTCTTAGTAGGATGCAGTTCAGTGGCCTACCACTGAGTATCTAAAACCGGTCAAGTGCGAGTCGAATTCGCCCGCCAAGAGTTCCGTACCTACCTATTATTGCGCCAAAAAAACCGGCCAAGTGCGACTGGGACTTGCGCACGAAGGGTTCGGTACCATTATCGATACAAAAAAAATCCTTAAACGAGGACAGTCTATCTACTCCGTCTCCATACAAACGTAGTCGACTGTTTCCTCCCTGGATAAAGCCATTAGAGCAAATATGTTTATGCCATAAAACCTATCTATCTGACATAACCATGCCCCTACGTGTTTTTTCATGTTCTTATTAGAATAGAAATAAAATTCAAATTTAGAAATAAGATTCATTTTCTTTAGAAAATGAGAAAAATCAAAACGTAGGGACATGGCTGATATAGGACTTATGGCTGTGCTTATGTCATAAACACATTTTGTTCTAATATCTTTATCCAAGGAGGAAACAGTCGACTACGTTTGTAAAGTTTGTATGGAGAAAAGAGTAGGTAGACTGTCCCCTTAACAACGCTACGCAGCATTATGATTTATTTTAACGATTTATGTAAAAATAAATCGATATCGTTATTTCATATTTTTTTTAACATCAATGGGGAGTTAAGTGTGGGTTACAGTTCAAAATAAAATATGTTTGAATCAGTTTAGTTGGTTTAGTTGAATTTCTAAGTGCAGGTGAATAAACTAAAATCTTTCATAGATAGGTATGTATTTTGTGTCGTATTACCATAGATATAAACTTGAGCACAAAGCAAATATTGTAAATACGAGGTAAATATTGTCTGTACGTAATTTAGATACCTATGTATCTCCAACAGAATTCACAATAGCCTACGGCAGGGACGCTACAATATACAAAGTTACATAAACATTGCGACCTAATAAATACTCATTAGCACAACAAAATATTGTTCAATCGTGGTCGTGAACTGAGACAAAGATACCAGGAATCCCCTTTGCCAGTTACCACACAAGAGCAGTAGGTATTTTACTGATAATACAAGCTATAGTTGTTTAATGTTTACTGCATGTTTCATATAAAAGGAACGTCCAGACAGACCGTAGCTACATTTGAAGTTAGTTTTCCTGGACAGACTGACTTGGTTAGCTAAATAGAGTAAACATGCATAAGCTTTTGATTGCTGTAGTTGTGGTTGCGGCGATTGCCTCGCAATGTGAGGCGAAGACGTTTGACCGATGTGGTCTGGTGAGGGAGTTAAGGAAGCAAGGGTTCCCGGAGGATAAAATGAGAGACTGTAAGTAATTTGTAATGTTTTATTTATGCTCAATTTACCTTTTTCGTGGGGAATGCACCTTATGCACAGCCAGGCCACTCGGGGCAGAAAGGCCCGGTGTGTTGGGTATCCAGGTTTCCTTCCTGGTTTACCAACTAAACCCTACGGTGTCTCTAGCTCCGCAAGTGTCGGGACCAGCGGGAAACTCTTCCCGGACTACATCCACAAACCCCAACAGCGGCGGCCTTTTCAGGCCTCATCTCTGTCCCATCATCTGCATAGACTTCACTGCCCGCTACTGATCCCCCTCACCACGACAAAATTTAGGCATACATTGGGGGTTAGCTCAATTTACCTACCTTAGGACTATCCTAAGATATTACGACGTGTGTTTTCAGGGGTATGTCTGGTAGAGCATGAGAGCAGTAGGAACACAGCGAAGACAAACACAAACAGGAACGGCTCCAAGGACTACGGCCTCTTCCAGATCAACGATAAATACTGGTGTACTTCAAGCGGAGCTGCTGGGAAAGATTGTAACGTTAAATGCGCTGGTAAGTGAAAATATACTTAAAACATAATAGGTAGGTACTCGCCACAGGGAATACAGTCTAAGGAAACTGATTCCAATCTCTTTTTTTGATGTCTGTACATGTCTGTATCGTCATTTTCGAGAAACAAATTAGATCGTCATACATCATATCGATTAAGTACTTACTCGTAGTTATATACTTTTACTAAAATATAACAACCTTTTCCAGATGTTATGACCGACGACATTACGAAGGCTTCGGCTTGCGCTAAGAAAATCTACAAGCGCCACAAGTTCCAGGCTTGGTACGGATGGAAGAACCACTGCCAAAGTGCTGGATCTCTCCCTGACATTAGCAACTGTTAGTATCTGGCATTTTAAATAATCCAGTTCGTCCAATATAAGCCTGCCCGCTCTATGGTTGTGATATCTATTAGCCATCTGTGTATATAGATAATAATTATGTCATTTTTCTGGCATCACAAAGTACATTGTAATATCGCTTTTAGCCTATGCTACCGCTGTATAAATCATTTCATTTAGATACTTACTTATTTAAATGTAGGTGCATATGTTATTTTTCTACCAAAATAAATATGTAATTTTCAAAAATATGAAAATCTTTTTAATTTCATATTCACTCACGTATATTACGCACTCGGGTATTACGAGCAAAACTCGAAATTTCTGTCTGGTTCGTCGTGTTTGAATCTTAAAAACTTTGTAATACCTACGATGAATTCTTTGGCCACATGTGTCTCGACAACGCAAATCTTCGCATTATCGCGATAATGTAGCCACAGGGTTAAGGTCGGAGCGAACGTCATGCGAAGCTTTTTACATGATTATTAGTTTTGTCAAAAAGTCTAAGTCCAAGTCACGTATAAGCTATTATGAAAAACAAATAAATAAGCAAGGAAATAAGAATAAGAATCATTTATTGTTCTAACTGTGTAGGTATATTGGTATTGGTCTTAAATATGTACTATATTAGTGCACAGTCTACTCGTTTCGAGCATACAATAATGTAGTATAAAATTAGGTATATCAATAATACTTAAGTCATATAAATCTAAGTATTTTTTTTTATTTTAAAGGAAAAAATAACATTCAAAAATTTTCACTTGCGGTGAGGCTTAAACTCGCGTCTTTGGGTCAGTACCCCAACGTCTATATCAACTAGACTACGCAAGTTCACGCTTCGTGACGTGAAAACTTCCAATGCTATATTCTCCTCTGATTGTTTACGATTAAGGCTCGTTAAAGCGCCATCTATCTAACGCTACAGGAACAACTTTCCAGTTGTTTACACCTGCGTCAAATTTTCTAAATAAACTAGCCTTGAGCTACATACAAAAATTAAAAAGAAATTTAAATCTAAGTAATTAGAAATGTAGTTCTATTAAGCAATACGCCACCCTAGGACAGTTTTCCAGCTAAGTCTAATCAGAATTTGAAACCATCCTAATTTTAAAGTACCTACATTGTAAAATCCAAATAATGGCGATTAGATACATAGATAGATGACATTGTAGCGGTCGCGGGAGTCGTTGGATAAAGGGTGACTCGAGATCGCTATTTGGCGTCGTATGGGGGAGGCCTATGTGAGTATGTAAGGCAGTGAACGGATAAAGACTGAGATGATGATGATGATACATAAATAATAATAAATAAATAAATATTGCACGACGTTACACACAGCGCAATCTAGCCCCAAACTAAGCACCAGGCTTGTACTATGGGTACTAGACAACGGATGCACTACATATTATACTTTTTTTTTGTAAATAAATACATTTGATACATAGAAAATACCCAGACCAGAAACAAATATTTATTTTTTAAGGATAAATATTTGCACCCGGCGGGAGTCGAACCCGCAACCTTCTGCACTGCAGTCGGGACTCCCCCGATGCGGCACAGAGATAGATAGCTTTATTTATACCATTCCCACTCTTAAAAGCTTATTTTATTCACGCTAAACAGTGAATAAAAGCGACTTTTACTCACGCTGTTTGAATTTTGAATTTAGAACACAATTTACTCGTCGTCCATATAACTAAATGCATATACAACCTCCTTGCGTGAAAAAAAACTTGATACAAACTCCGTGCGCTAAGAATACTCGACATACAAATTCTTTTTAGGGTTCCGTACCCAAAGGATAAAAACGGCACACTTTTACTGATATTTTGCCGTCTGTCTGTCCGTCTGTCACCAGGCTTTATCTCATAAACTGTGATAGCTAGACAGTTGACATTTTCACAGTAGATGTATTTCATTAGCCGCTATAACAACAAATAGATAAAAAAACTTTTATGTAATTTTGACAGAAAAACTCAACAATACCGTGATGTATTTTCACCCCTAGCACTTCTTACTATCTAGTGATGAATTGAGACTGGCGCCAGTGGTAAAATAAATTTTAACGTTCGCGTTGCGTTCACGGATTGGTTGCCGAAATTTGTGATAGTGGTACGGAACCTTCGTACGCGACGCGAGTCCGACTCGCACTTGACCGGTTTTTTTCCTCGTAGTCATGGTATAAAGTATAGTATGCAACTCTTGAATAAAGTACGGATTTAGATTGAGGGCCATGAATCACTGGCGTCGCTCAGGATTCTAACACTTGAATCACTCGCTACGCTAGTGATTCAATTCATCATGAATCACTCCCTACGGTCGTGATTCAGTCGTTAGAATCCTTCACTTGCTCGTGATTCATCTACGGCCCTCGCACTAAATCCGTCTTTTATTCACTAGTTGCATAATATACTATATTTGCACAACAATCTTAGGGGCCCAGGGTCAGCGAAACCTTTTGTTTTTTTTTTAAATTTGGTTTTAATTTAAGTCAAATTGTTTTTTTTTAAATTTGGGGTCGGCGCAATAGGTAAGTCATCATTGACATACATGCTGCATACATAGAAAAATTAAATGGTATTGCATAACATTTAATTTTTTACCTACATACAGCCCACATATGTGCAGAATTGACAGGACGCTTATGCGGTATTGCATCTGTGGGGTGAAGTGGATTGCAGTGGCTCCTAGAAGCTGCAGCAGTAGTCACACCCCGGAAACCTCGGAAACCCGTGGGCTAAACCTGGAGGAGGTGGCTCGGGAGTAACATCTCCCGTGCTTGCTCGGATATCTCCCGAATCTTTCGTTTTTCAAGTTAGTTATTTTTGCGTCTATCGACCTTAAGTAAATGTAAAAATAAAATCATTATTATTTTAAAATACGTATTTATTTATTGTAAAAATATATATAGTTAAGTACATAAGTAAGACGTTTAATCTAATTAAAATTATTTATACAGCGGTAGTCTATGCTAATAACAATGTAGGTACCTACTCTGTGATGTAGAGACTAGAGATGCCTGAAAAATGACATATCTACACAAATGGCTGATAGATATCACAACCATAGAGCGGGCAGGCTTATACTGGATGAACTGGATCATTTTAAATGCCAGATACTAACATTTGCTAATATCAGGAAGAGATCCTCTATTTTGGCAGTGGTTCTTCCATCCGTACCAAGCCTGGAAGTTGTGGCGTTTGTAGATTTTCTTAGCGCAAGCTGAAGCCTTCGTAATGTTGGGGGTCATAACATCTGGAAAGGATTGCATATTTTAGTAAAAGTATATAACTTTGAGTTCTTAATCTACGTATAACGATCAAATTTGTTCCTGGTGGAAGACGATATACGTACATACATACACCAACAAAAGAGATTGGAATCGGTTTCCTGAGACTATTCCCTTTGGCGAGTACATACCTATTATTCTTTAATGAAAGAATTACCTATATTTCCACTTACCAGCGCATTTGACGTTACAATCTTTCCCAGCAGGTCCCTTTGAGGTACACCAGTATTTGTCATTGATTTGGAAGAGGCCATGGTCCTTGGAGCCATTCTTGTTTTTGTTTGTCTTCCCTGTGTTCCTACTGCTCTCATGTTCTACCAGACATACCCCTGGAACATTGGAATTGTACGTGCTACATCTTAGACTAACACAAGTCATAATATCTTAGGATAGTGCTAAAAATTAAGCGTCCTTCCCCGATGTACGCCCACCTTGTCTTGGTGAGGGGGCTCAGTAGCTGCAAGGCGGGCAGTGAAGCCAAGAGGCGCAGGAGTAAGCCCCGTAAACCCGCGTTAACGGTACCAAGGGTCCTTGTCCGCAAGGAAGAGGCCTCGTGGATGACAACCAGACAACCACTATAAAAAATCACCTCGGTCCTTGGTGGTGAACTCGTGGGGATTTATCACCGGCTCTTGAGGCCCCGTCTCGGAGAAGGAATTGTCCTTCAAGACAGAGGGGCTTGAAAAGGCCGCCGCTGTCGGGGTTGGTGAATGTAGTCCGGGAAGAATTTACCGCTGGCCCCGACAATTGCGGAGCGAGGGACACCGTAGGGTTTAGTTTAGTTAGTAAACCTATTGCAGGGAGCCTAACACACCAGGCTGCTCTCCCCTGAGAGTAGCCTGACGGTGCATACGGTGCATTCCCCCCGTAAACAAAAGGTAAATTAAGCATAAGTAATTAAAACCTTATAAAAATACTTACAGTCCCTCATTTTATCTTCCGGGAACCCTTGCTTTCTCAACTCCCTCACCAGACCACATCGGTCGAATTGCTTCGCCTCACATTGCAAGGCAATCGCTGCAACCACAACAACAACAATCAGAAGTTTATGCATTTTTATTTTATTTAGCTAACCAAGTCAGTCTGTCCAGGAAAACTAACTTCAAATGTAGCTACGGTCTGTCTGGACGTTCCTTTTATATGAAACAGACAGTAAACATTAAACAACTATAGCTTGGTAATATCAGTAAAGTAGGTACCTAACTTGTGTGGTAACTGGCAAAGGGGATTCCTGGTGTCTTTGTCTTATTACATGACTACGATTAAATAATATTTTGTTGTGCTAATGACTATTTATTGGGTCACACTTCTGCGTTTTAATCGCGTGAGGAAATCACATGCGATTATCTCCTGGTGGGTGCAGTATTGATGGATGGAATACCGCAGGCCCGTCTTCTCAATAATATATACTGCACCCATGCAGGTGCAAAAACGCAGGCGACATTACCGCACAGAAAAAACGCGGCTGTATGGGGGGAGCCTTTATTTTTAACGAATTACCAAGGAGTGTCGTTGGTTGAACTGTTTTTTTTGACACGATATTGACGATAGATGAGCGATTGACCACTATCTCACCTGATAGGTAACTGTTGATAAGATAATATGTAGCACACTGATGTAAAAGGAAAGATAGAAGTGGAACAAGATTCCACCTGTCTTCCTTAGCGTTTCATAATTATTAATCTTTCTTACAAAATAGATAAACGATTATTCAAATATCTACCAATTTATAGAGATATTATAATATTATCTTTACCTACCTACCTAGCTAGGTAATTTGTACATAATTACAATATTACGGTATTGAATCAACGCTTATCAGTTATCTATAATATTTTAATGTGCAATTGATAGCTGAACCCATTTATAATTGATCAACGTAGATTTATTATTGAATAATAAAGTTTTGTAATATTATGTATGCTGATTCAGATAGAGATATTATTATATTATTACTTTTTATTGTTAATTGTTTGGGTTCCGTACCCAAAGAACCGTAACTAGACAGTTGAAATTTTCACAGAAGATGTATTTAACAAGAAGAACGATAAGAAATACTTAAAAACAAAATAAATCAAATATTTACGAGGGGCTCCCATACAATAACAGTGATCTAGGTACCTACATAAAAACGCAACGATACCGCGATGTATTTTTACGACTAGCGCCGTC
The DNA here is from genome assembly GCA_958496205.1 of Idaea biselata. Taxonomy (NCBI): domain Eukaryota; kingdom Metazoa; phylum Arthropoda; class Insecta; order Lepidoptera; family Geometridae; genus Idaea; species Idaea biselata. The sequence goes on from OY292397.1 coordinate 2,216,114, forward strand.
TAATGACGGAGTGTTAGACTTGCGCTAGCAGTAAAATTAATTTTAACGTTTGCGTTGCGTTCACGGATTGGTTGGTCCAGTGTTCATTTTAGGGTCCGTACCTCATTTGTGACAGTGATACGGAAACCGTGGGCGAGTTCAACTCGCAAAAAAAAAATAGTTAATAAAAATAAAATTTGTACACATCACACTACGCTATCATAATTCATAACATAACCCATAGTGAGTGACTAAGCTTGTAATGTGGTGACTAAATAACAGACAACAACATTCTTCTACTTATTTCTTTTTTGTAAGTACAAACATACTATTCTATTCATAGAGCACCACCCAGATCAGAAACAAGTATTTACTTTTAAGCAGGAAGACTTCTTCCTCACGGGTATCGAACCCACAGCCTACTACATCGCAGCCGGGTGTTTGCCCGACGCGCCACAGAGTTCATCTTCTATATCTATAAAAGGCTTTGTTCTGACTGACTGATCATCGCACAGCCTAAACCGCTGATAGTAGAGAGCTGAAATTTGGAGAGTATGTTCTTAATGTGACGTAGGTATCCGATAAAAGGGATTTTTGAAAATTATCACCGGATCTGGACTTATGCGGGCGAAACCGCGGGACATAGCTAGTCAAATAACACCGCATTAGCTATGTCTACTATCCTTAAAGTTTTAGACGTAGAATTTTAATATCATGGCTACCGTCCGCCCCTCAGCTTGACTGATGAAATAATTTCCGACTTTGCCAACTCTTAGAATTCAACTGGAAATGAAATTCATATGAAGGATATTAAGGGTTCTATCAGAAATTTTAATTAAGATCCCTCTGGCTTACTTACCTACCTATGTTCTTTATTATCCTCCCTAATAATGTATGTTCGTATAGCGTAGGGTGGAAAAGTACTTCTTCCTGTCCGATAAAAGACAGATGGTCGATAAAATAGGGTCGGTTTAGATAAATTCAAAATTTGATACTTATATGACGGCGGCCTTTGTGGCGCGACAGGCGAATGCCCGATTGCAATGCAGAAGATTGCGGGTTCGATTCCCACCGGGTGCCGGTATTTATGCTTTAAAATAAATATTTGTTTCTGGTCTGGGGTTATCTATGTATCCTGTGTATTTACAATTTACTATTTACAAAAAAAAAAGTATGTGTACTATATCCGTTGTCTATCACCCATAGTACAAGCTTAGTGCTTAGTTTGGGGCTAGCTAGATTGTGCTGTGTGTAACGTCGTGCAATATTTATTTATTTCTCTCTACTTACCTACTACGAGACTATAGTCCATTTTTTACCAGGTACGACTTTAACGAGCCATGGCCTGAAGCTTCATTAGATTGGCAGGAATAGAGGTAAATTACTACTTACTTAACTGTTATTATTTAATTAAATATGCGAAAATATAATGGTGAAGGAGCCGAGTAGGTATGCATAATTCCCGCACCTCATTCTGACTTGAAATATACCCCCTCCCCCACTATGCTCAGCTTTCCCGACCCAGTAAAAACGTACCTTGGTGGTTGGTAACATCTGTGATTTTTCTCTTTCTGGGATTTCTATATACAGGGTGGTCCAACTAGTGACGTCAATAAACTTTTTTTAGATTCCTCACACCTGGGGGTATCCGAAAATACCCCATGTATGTTCTGCGATTTTTTGTAGTTTAGGAGTTATGGCCTTTTTTCTCATTTTCTACTAAAATGCGACCACTGAGACCTATTTGGTTATACTAACTGCAATAATTTAGATAATTGGCTGATTTCTTTTCAAATGTGGAGCGGAATAATAGGGTTATGTTACCTGTTACAAAAAAACCGGCCAAGTGCGAGTGGGACTCGCGCACGAAGGGTTCCGTACATTTTTGAATTGAATGAAAGAAAAATTGTGATTTACGGTTTATGACGTATTAAAAAAAAACTACTAGCTAGATCTCGTTCAAACCAATTTTCGTTGGAAGTTTGCATGGTAATGTACATCATATATATTTTTTAGTTTTATCATTATCTTATTTTAGAAGTTTCAAGGGGGGGGGACACACATTTTACCACTTTGGAAGTGTCTCTCGGGCAAACTCTCCAGATTAGAAAAAAATGATATTAGAAACCTCAACATCATTTTTGAAGACCCATCCATAGATACCCCACACGTATAGGTTTGATGAAAAAAAAAAATTTGAGTTTCAGTTCTACATATGGGGAACCCAAAAAATTTATTGTTTTTTTCTATTTTTGTGTGAAAATCTTAATGCGTTTCACCGAATACATCTACTTAACAAGTTTCAACAGTATAGCTCTTATAGTTTCGGAAAAAAGTGGCTGTGACATACGGACGGACAGACGGACAGACAGACAGACATGACGAATCTATAAGGGTTCCGTTTTTTGCCATTTGGCTACGGAACCCTAAAAAAGGCGTAACACAAAACAAACTGCTACAAATAAAAAAAGTATTTCATAAAGAGAGCGTAGACAAAACGCTATAAACACTTTAAAGAGCAATTAAAAGAAAAACTCGTTTATTTATTTTTTATTTTGTATTCGTCGTTATTTTTTTTTTCAAACTAACTTCAAAAACTTCCTTACTTCATTAGCTATCTACCCTATCATTTTTATTGGTCTATCATTACAGGATCATATCAAAATTTTTATTTTAAAATTCCTTGGTCGAAAATTCTCTCACTCATCTTACTTAAACCTGAAGGGAAACTCCCGGCCTAATCGAATAACATAAAAAACATATTTGTTCTTATTTTATTTAATACATTTATTTGTACAAATCTTAATTAAGATTTGTGCGGAAGTTTTTTTGCGGAAGACAAAAACCATCACTAGATGGCGCTAGTGGTAAAATACATCGTGGTATCGTTGCGTTTTTATGTCAAAAATCACGTTAGTTGTATGGGAGTTCCTTTAAATATTTGCGGCTACTGTAATACATCCTCTGTAAAAATTTCAACTGTCTAGCTATCACGGTTTAAGAGATACAGCCCGGTGCCAGATGGTCAGACAGCGAAGTCTAAGGCCCGTATTAATAGACCGAACTCAAGTTCGATATCAATCTTGAGTTTGCTATTGAGTTGTTGCGCTGATTTATAAACCTATCTTAAGATGTGATTAAAGAGTGACGTATCACTTGAGTCATACCGTATTAATAAATCAAACTCAGCACTCAAATGTCTCTCAAGATGCAGTTTCGTGTACTCAAGTTCGATCTCTTATGAAATACTTTTTTTATTTGTAGCAGTTTGTTTTGTGTTACGCCTTTTTTTGTAACAGGTAACATGACAATTATCTAAATGATTGCAGTTAGTATAACCAAATAGGTCTCAGTGGTCGCATTTTAGTAGAAAATGAGAAAAAAGGCCATAACTTCTAAACTACAAAAAATCGCAGAACATACATGGGGTATTTTCAGATACCCCCAGGTGTGAGGAATCTAAAAAAAGTTTATTGACGTCACTAGTTGGACCACCCTGTATATACCTACCTACCTACTTATTTCAGAAGTCAACATGAGATGCGCTTATTAATTATTATGCGTAAGGACTACCACTCAGCCCTCTGATCTGTAATGAAATGAAAGGTTTCAACATTATGTTAGGTACTGGTCACTTTTGCTGAAACATTATTATTAAAAAAATCTTATCGTTATCACATGACTAAGGAAATTTTAATAAAATGCATGCTGCGGCATGATATCAGCCATGCCAAGCATATACAAAGCCTGCTATAAAATCTTACAGGAACCAAATCTATACATATAAAATTCAATGTTCTGCCTGACCGACCTATACAACGCAGAGCCCAAACTGCTGGTCCTAGAGACATGAAATTTGAAAAGTTGTTTGTGGTGTGGATTGTGTAAGGATCCACTGAGAAGGGGATTTTGGAAAATCCCTCGGGATCGGGATTTACGCGGGTGAAACCTTGGGACTTTGCAATTCAATTCAATCATTTATCTATACATATAATAAACTCGAAGGGACCGCGTGGAAGACAACCATTATAAAAAAATTCGCTGGGCCGTCGTGGTTTTTGCCAGGGCCTGGCTGCCAACCGTAAGCCTGCGTCAGCGGGCCCGGGGGTCCTTTTAACAAGGAGGGGGCCGCGTGGAAGAGAACCACTTTAAAAAATCACCTCAGCCCGTGGTGGTGAACTTGGGGCTTTCGAAGCCTCGGATTACCTACCGCTTTGAGAGTCTCGGACGGTGGCGTGTCCGCCCCTCTTCGAGAGGGATTGTCTTACGGGACAGAGATTAGGCCGTCCGGGTTGGTGGATGTAGTTCGCGAGGAATTCTCACTGACCTTGACACTTGCGGAGCAAGGGACGCCGTGGGGATTTAGGTAAACCTATGGCAGAGAGCCCACACCCAGGCCGCTTTGCCCCGAGAGTCGCCCGACGGTGCTACGTGGGTAAAAAAAGGTTTCATGTAGTTTGACTGCCCGACAGCATTATAACAGATAAGTCGGTTGCACTTTATGTAGGAGAGCTTATTTTCTTCTTTTTTTTGAAGTCAGGTTAATTATTTTTATATTTTTGACAAAAGCCTTTGCCTTGGCCTTTGGCAAAAGCCGCTGTCGTTACCTACCCTACCTACAAGTTACCTACCGCTGCGCAAAATCAACACTTAAACAGACTCTGCCATGATTGTCTTCAGCTCAGCAACAGTACTTTCCTGGTCATCCATTTAAGCGTAGATTTTTGCAAAGCGATAAGTAACTAGGTGTTCGAAAAACGCTGACGAAGTCGCGGGCACAGCTATTTTAACCTAAAATGCATAATTTTGTTTATTTCCACCTGTGTAAGCCTTTTTTTAACCGACTTCCAAAAAAAGGAGGAGGTTCTCAATTCGTCGGGATTTTTTTTTTTTTTATGTATGTTCCCGATTACTCGAAGATGCCTGGACCGATTTGGATAATTCTTTTTTTGTTTGAAAGGAGATATATCACAGTTGGTCCCATAAAAAATTGGTGAAGATCGGATGAGGATCTTCGGAGTGATGAACAGGATTGCACCTCGAGAGTGCAGCAAAGTGCTCATTTTCACCAGTGGAATAAGACCCTAAAGAATAGATACCGATGAATAAGAATATGGTTTCAGAGTCTCCACATCTGAAACCACCTTCTCATCACAGAACTCCTCAATGGTTAAAGTTATGGATACAATTTTAATGATTTTAGTGGTAGTTGAAAGTAGGTATACTAAAAAGGATGAAATAAAAAATAATTTAAAAAATTAAAAACTGACTTCAAAAAAAAAAATTAAAAAAAAACCGACCTAAAAAAAACATAAAATACCCTCGCCTACGTACAGTGCCACCGACTTATCTGCTATGTAATCTGAATTCGGGCAGCCAAACTACTTACAATCCTACTCAACCAACCCAGTAAATCTGCCCGACTTCAGATTACATAACAGATAAGTCGGTGGCACTGTACGTAGGCGAGGGTATTTTATGTTTTTTTTAGGTCGGTTTTTTTTTTAATTTTTTTTTTGAAGTCAGTTTTTAATTTCCTAAAATATTTAGATTGAAAATTTTCGATCCCGTGGGAATATTGGGATAAAAAGTAGCCTAAGTAATATTTTAGTTCTCCAGCTACTTACATACTAAGTCTCATCTGAATTGGTTCGGTATTTTTGGCGTAAAGCATATTATAAAAAGATGGTTTACTCACGCCCACCAACTCGTGTTTCAACTCGAGTTACGTGCATTTTTACTCGAGTTACGTTTATTCCGAGTTGGCACATCACTAAGTACCGTATTTTTACTTATTATTATTATACTATAGTCCTATCAAGTTGAGGACTTTCCAAAAAAATCCGTTTTACTGGTTTTACATAAAAGTTAACACACATGGAGCGTTCCAATGCGTAGTAGTCCAATATCCCAGAACTGCCAGCCATCATGTATTTCCTGACGAACGAAATGTGGTCAGAAAATACGTGATGTCTGCCAGTTCTGGGATCTTACTCTATAGGTGATTTTAGTAAAACGCTACGATAGCGTGATTTAATTTGCTCGTAACGCCATCTAGAGAGACACGGTCAAAACGAATTGTACCAAAACATTCTTAATATCTCTACAGAGGTCACTACAGAAGTACATTGAGGTTTCTTACTTCTATACTATTTATGTATTCTGTGCTTCTATCTAATAGGCTTATCAACACGACAATAGATTTGTACCTCGTCGCACATCGCAAGGAATCTTCTTAAAATATTATAAAGCTGAAGAATTTGTTTGTTTGTTTGAACGCGCTAATCTCAGGAACCGCTTGTCCGATTTGAAAAATTATTTCAGTGTTGGATAGTCCATTTATTGCGAAAGGCTATAAAATATTTTTTTCAAAATAAATATGCGGGCGAAGTCGCGGGAACTGCTAGTTCTAAAATACTTACTTACAATTCAATTAAATCCGTAATAAAATCATTAAAACATTCACATTAACCTTATTTTTAAATAAGATTTCAACAACCAAAAATACAATAAAAAAATCGTAGAATAAAAGTTGTTCGCCTAGACCTCTAGAACAACCCCCTTTCGGCTTAATACCCCCTCGTCGAAACACCCTATAAAGAGGAAAGATTTCTATTTTTGTGTGTGTGTGTGCGTCTGTATGTTTGTTATGAATAAACATAAAAACAACTAGACCGATTTCAAAAAATCTTTCACCATTAGAAAGCTACATTCACCTTGAGTAACATAGGCTACTTTGGATCCCGTTATTACTACGGTATCGGGACTTACGCGGGTGAAACCGCGGGACGCGGCTATTTTAAGTACATAACTTTTTAAACTAGGTTTGCAAACAAACGATGTTTGACTTTGAGCCAATTTACTATTAGGTGCCTATACCTACTAGCGTAAAAAAATAGAAATAAGGTAAATTAGTACCCCATTTTTAAATCATATACCTAAGTAAAATTATAAGAACCATTTTTTTATTTTAAACCAGGGCACTGTTCATTGATCCAGAAATTCAACCGAATTAGAGCCTTGCATTTCAGTAGCACATTGCTTAATTTCAGGCTGTATTTGAGTATTATGTAGGTATATTTTTGTGTATGATATCGAGGCGCATCGCGGCGCATGCGCGGTGCTAACGGAGCCAGGTGAACAAGGAACTGGCGGCGACTGGCGAGAGGAGGTTTACGTCAGTTTGTGCCGCATCGTTGTGATGTGTGCAGTCGGATGGGCGGCGCGGGATGGGCACGCGGCGAAGCGCGTGTCGCTGACGACTCCGACTTCCAAACACTCAAAAACCTACTAGGTTCCGAAGTAGGCTGGACCTTGGAGTACGAGAAGGAAGGCGTTAAAGTCTGGGCGGAGGATGCGGCTCACGGTGCATTGCGTACGGTCAAGGTCTGTTTTGTTTTAATTTTTGAATAGCATAGAGTAGTTCGGTCGCTAAGATGTTTGTTTTTATTAATATTCAAGAGCTTTTAAGTACATTTTCAAACTGTACCTACAAATAACTTTGGTAGGTGGGTACTGAAGTGATAATTTCAGCATAATGACCGCATAGTATGTCATTAGCTGCACGAACCTCAATTCGTGCGTTTAAAATGGGTCGATTTCCATACTTAAACAGCGGGTTATTTTGTATACAGTAGGCAGTTACTGTTGACCGTTTTTATGTGATGAGCTGATGAGGTTCAACAGTTTGTTCAGGTCTAGGTAGGTAGGTAAATTAGATTGACATAGTTGCTGAGTTGTGACCCGAATTCATTTCGTTAGGCAGGTAGTTCTTAATTAACTCGACAAATAGGCAACCATTTATTTAGGAGCTTGTTTGTAAAAGTAATTAGAAATATAAATAAGTTTCTACTTCTATTATACTTTTCTAATTATCGGGTCGATATTGCTATTGTAGTCCAGGTATTTGATTTTTCAGTGAATACTACTAATAAATGTAAAAGTTTTGTGTGTAAGAAAGAAACGATTATGTTTGTTACTTCTTCACGCAAAAAGTTCTGAACCAGTTGCAATAAAAATTGGCATGCAGATAGCTGGAAACTTTGTATCTCGAAATTCGCACGGGATTTCGAAATGATTTCCATTATCTTAGAGATAGAATGAAAAATAATACTAAAATATGTCCCGACATTTATTTGTTTGAACTTTTAATGTGAGGTATTTTGTTTGCCTATACTACGCTTGCTTTCCAAAAAATATGTAGGTAAATTATTATAATCTTGAGATGCAGTTAAGAATGAAATAGTAGGTACCTACCTTAGATTAGTTACGTCGTAGGTAGTCCACAAAACACATTTTACGAGGATGAAGGCAAATCGTTAAAGCTTTTGATGGAAACACAGACGTTCACTTGAGAGAGCTGCCACATTCAGCTGCCAGCCATAAAAAATCATGTACCCACAAACCAACGTTTTCTTACGATGTATGCTTGTAAGTAGGTACCTATTGGGTCAGTAATTTCCGGCGGTATGTGGCAGCTCTTAGATCGATTAGATCCTTCTATAATCCTTCTATAAAGTACTATAAAGTAACCTTTTACATAATTCACGGTGGACTAAGCAATAGTAGGTCGCGTGACTGGCCATCCCTGCGCATCGGACGTTCTCTTATGCTCCATTAGACCCTTGGGAATGTTGGGAAATCTGGGCATCAAATATTATTTTTTCTGATTGTACTTACACGTAAAATTTACTTAGGCTTAAGTAAGCAGAGCAATGAATCTAGTAAAATTGTATAATTTAATAAAATAAATAAGCGTCAATGGGCGCGTACAAGTTTTCGGGGAAAGCATGTGCGAACAAAAACAATTAATTTTGAAATTAACCTCATTTTCCGGTTTCAGTCTCGTTGCTTTTGTCTACCCGTGAGCAAGAGGTCTGAAAAAACCTCGGAACGTTGGGCACGAAATGCTTAATATAGGTAGGTACCTAATAATAATAGCAACGCTATTAAAACCGGGAAAACGAGAATCTAACATCGCAGAATATCGATTCTAAGAACACGGTAGATTAATACTTCATACCTACAATAGACATAATAAGCTTAAAAACCTATCTACAAATAGGTAAACATAATAACGTCGATAAGGTCACCTATTTCTTCTACCAAGCAATTTCTTCTGGGATATTAATAATTCAATTTCTTATTAATATTTCTTATAAAAATGGTATGCTATAGTAGCTGGTACAGTTCTTACATAAGTACCTAACCTAATCTATTATGATAATTAAAGAATTCTTAATAAGCGAAAAAGGCCGCACAAATTGATAACCTTTTTTTGTAATAAATTTCCAATTTCGTAAGGGTTAACGAGGGCCAATAAAACTGAAAAGCGAAGCGTTAACTAAACCTAGTTATCCGTTCTGAATAGTTTTCCTCAATTTACCTTCCAATCAGTATTCAAGCCACATCTCCGCCGATAGCCGAAACCGGTGGAATCGGCTTTTATTGTTTTGACGTGGTAGTTCAAGGGACAGTCGAAAGGTTCTTTGACTAACAAGATAGATCTTCTAACTCTATAGAATGGAACACAGAATAGGGCACGTATTCTACAACTAAAATGTCTTAACTATGTCTCAGCTCTTTTCTCAGTTTTTTCGAAAAAGTTTCAATTGTTTTTGGAAAGTTTCGCTAAAGCTTTTGAGTGCTTATGATTTCTTGCAAAAGTACCAAAAATTACTTTCTCATTTCATCATTTTGATTTAAGGGATTGGTTAAAAGTTTTGTATTTATAAAGAGGATAGTCTCCATTCTCTTTCTCCATACAAACGTAGTTTAAATTTTCCTCCCTGGATAAAGACATTAGAGCAAATGCCATAAAACCTATATCTGTCATGACAATGCATCTACCTCTTCGGCCGAAAGTCGTCGGTCAACTCCCACCATGACTAATCTATCATGCTTATGATATAGCGTCCCCACTTGACAGCCTCAAGGCGCTCCTGATGGGGTCCGCTGTTCCGTGAGGTCTCTCCGGTGTGCACCGTCCGGAATCAGTTATAGACAGATCTTTTCCCCAAAGCTAGTATTCGGTTCTCTCTAAAGGAGAGCTGCCTCGTGCCCCATACCAGTGACACTACCTGTTGTCCAGACAAATACCGGGGCATTATTGCCGCCGGTACCTGTCTTAGATACCAGCGATAAGTCAGTAAGCACAGACTATAAGCCGAAATATAAGACTTTGGTTGATTTGCCTATTTCCCTCTAGACCAGGGGTTCCCTAACTTATTTCGACCACAAAAAAAAACAAACCAGATTATCAGGTCAGGATAAAAAAGTATTAAATAATAAAATAACTATTTTTATTGCTCATTAAAGTTTTACAAAGTGATACAAACGGTATTTGGTAAGTAGTACCTTTGATAGAGCCCCGATAGAGGTGGCTGGGGTGCCGATAAGGTTTGCCCCCTAAGGAAATTTCACATAATTTAATTGGTCGTATCGAACAGTCTGGAATGCATTCTCTCAGCGATCGCAGGTTTTTTTTATACAGGTGGCCCGTGCCCCCCTGTTAAAGTCTCTGCGCTCCCCCTGGGGGGCGCGGCCCCCACTTAGACAGACATATACAAATGATATTATCTCTAGACTAATGTAGCAAATGTTTAAACTGGCTTTTCTGATTAACTTCCACTTATAATAAAAAACCCTATCGTGGCTTTAGATATCAATTTGCTATACTTACGAGATAGTAATTGAAAAGCGTGCTGGCTTTGTCCCTCGACGTTCGAGACACATTTCCTATATCGATAATAAAGTTGATTTATTTCTAACCCATATGGGACGGGGCGGGAGTCTTGAATCAGCAGAAATGGGAGGAATTACTTTTTATTTTCATTGTGTATTTTTAAAGTCAGACTTACAGTAAGTAATTTAAGTATAATGAAAGTGTTTGATTTGAGTTTAGACTTAAATTTGAGCAGTAGGTAGATATATTCTCAATTCCTTTGAATATTCAATCAATTAACTTTTGATGTCAACATAATTTAAAGGTAGTTAAGTACACTTTTATGGTGTCTCTTTCATTCAAAAGAAAAAGTAATATCATTTCAATTTGCGATAAGTACCTATCCAATTATCGCAAATTGAAATGATATTACTTTTCTCAGGATTATGATTTTTTCCTTAGAAAATATACCTGTGCATTGGCTACCTTTTGGGTTACCTCTAACAATCCATCGCCCGAAGGAATTTTCCAAACCCGATAACTCATCAGAATCTATTTTTTCTACGGATGCAGCCTCGTAAATACTGATCCCTTAAAAATACTCGCAAATCGCATTGCCCAGTTGCGGCGGAAAGGCAACCCTTTTTACCCGACTAGCGATTCAGAGAGAGTAATGTTTTTGACCCAGATTTTTTGGCTTAGTTGGTCTGTAGCTGTAGTCTGTTATGTAAGTGTGACCAGCTTTCAGCAAAACATTACCTACCTACCTACCTAGATCGATTTTACTACACCAAATTCGATGATGATGAAGTTCTACGTGTATACAAAGCAAAGGTAGGTATTTTAGGTATTTAAAAATGTTTCTTTAGGTACTATTACAGTTCTTACCTCAACCACACAGTTTACATAGTAGTTTGCGCATCGGTACTTATAAGACCCTGAAAAAAAAGTACATTTCGACAAATCGTGTGAATTAAAGTATGTTTGGGTACTATCGTTTTCTTAACTACTATTAATAGGTAAATACAGGGTGTTGAAGTTTATGGGACAACTGCCTATAAACGTTGTTCTATTACGTCCAGGCAAACAATTTTTTACTATTTTTTGTTTAAAACGAACTTTTAATTTTCAAAAATGTTGAAGTTAATCTTTTACTGAAAAAACATCTGTTTTTGAAAATAATGGCAATTAATGGTAAAATTGTAGTAGTCCAAACTACATTTTAATTTCTGAGAGTTAGGGGTCAATGACATCAGCAATAGCTGATTTTTAAAGTTTAAGCTCAAAACTTTCGGAAAGTACCTACTTCGGATTTCTAAAAGCCGTAGTACAAAAAGTTATTGCCTAGAAAATGATGGCAATTAATGTTAAGATTGTAGTAGTTCAAACTACATAAAAGGACATTTTAATTTCTGAGAGTTAAGAGGTAAATGACCTCAGAAACAGGTGATTTTCAAGTAAAGTTTAAGCTCAAAATTTTCGGAAAATACTTAGAATTTCTAAACGCCGTAGTACAAAAAGTTATTCGCCTAGACATGTATATCATATTATTAGACCCGTGTCTAATAATAATGATGGACGGAAATCGTGTGAGTTAAAAAAGTGTATATCATATAATACGCAACTGTTCCATACACTCCAACACCCAGTATAGAGACAATTTAAACATAATTCAATCAATAACACTCAAGGTCCAGCAAGTTTCCCGAATAAGCACTTAATGAATGTCACCGACGATCGATACTCATCCAACTGACTTGTTAGAGCTAACAACCATTTATTAACACGCAAAAGGTTCCGTTACTTGGTCCAAAGTCCGACGTTCAATTTATTACTTGACATTTGTTATTCGATGAAAATATACTTAGAAGTAGTTAGAAGTAGGTAGGTCGGTGTAAGAAGCTGTCGTCGACAATTCTAAGGCTAGATTCGACCAAATAGGTATAAGCAATTTTATGCATAAAACGTCGTTTGTTCGTTATTAACACGCAAAAGGTTCTGTTATTTGGTCCAAAGTCCGACGTTCAATTTATTACTTGACATTTGTTATTCGATGAAAATATACTTAGAAGTAGTTAGAAGTAGGTAGGTCGGTGTAAGAAGCTGTCGTCGACAATTCTAAGGCTAGATTCGACCAAATAGGTATAAGCAATTTTATGCATAAAACGTCGTTTGTTCGTTATTAACACGCAAAAGGTTCTGTTATTTGGTCCAAAGTCCGACGTTCAATTTATTACTTGACATTTGTTATTCGATGAAAATATACTTAGAAGTAGTTAGAAGTAGGTAGGTCGGTGTAAGAAGCTGTCGTCGACAATTTTGTTCTAAGGCTAGATTCGACCAAATAGGTATAAGCAATTTTATGCATAAAACGTCGTTTGTTCGTTATTAACACGCAAAAGGTTCTGTTATTTGGTCCAAAGTCCGACGTTCAATTTATTACTTGACATTTGTTATTCGATGAAAATATACTTAGAAGTAGTTAGAAGTAGGTAGGTCGGTGTAAGAAGCTGTCGTCGACAATTTTGTTCTAAGGCTAGATTCGACCAAACAGGTATAAGCAATTTTATGCATAAAACGTCGTTTGTTCATTATTAACACGCAAAAGGTTCTGTTATTTGGTCCAAAGTCCGACGTTCAATTTATTACTTGACATTTGTTATTCGATAAAAATATACTTAGAAGTAGGTAGGTAGGTGTAAGAAGTTGTCGTCGACAATTGTTCTAAGGCTAGATTCGACCAAATAGGAATAAGCATCATTTCTATGCATAAATCGTCTTTTGTTCGAGAGACTCTCGAGCTGTTGTAAAAATATACGATTTATGCGGAGAATTGTTATTCATTGCCTACTCTTGCTTGGTCGAATTAAACCTAAGCTGATCTAGTAAATCAGAAAAAAAAATATCGTGTGATGTGTGTGAGTGAACGGACTGTAGGTAGAGAAACAGGATATGGACAAGCTGTCAACGTATTACAAACTGAAATAGCAATAGGTGACTCTTTGTTGTACTCTTCTTCTTTTTGTATCTAGTGGTATGCCTGGTGTTAGAGTTTTCAGGTCGCCCTAAGGCCTCTTACTTGACCTTAGAACTTGACCTTGACCACAGCTATTAGAGATAACAACCGGGACCAACTGCTTAATGTGCCTTCCGAATCACGAACACTCGAGAAAATGTAATTTTGCCACACAAATTATCGGTCATCCATATAATGACCGCGCTAAGCGTTGTTTAATTGCGGCAGACACCGCTAGGCCAATAAGATCCTTTTTTTTTGTACCTACTAAAATGAGACCTCATCCTTATATCAATAAGTTTGAGTCTGATCTCAAGTGAATGGATGAACCGCATGGATTCTAACGGAATGGAAATTTGCAAATAAATTATAGTAGGTACCTATATTTTTGCAGTTTTCCATTCAAACGTTCATCTCAAATCATCATCAGTCTTCTGATGAAAAATGGCTATCATTAGATTCATATTTTTCGATAATTTAATATTATATTCGATCAAAACTAGCACTCAATTTAGTACTGAAAACTCCGACCCGCCCCGCTGGCTCCCATACTTTCAACATTTTGTCTAATTTTGTTTCCCCAAAATTTCTTGAACGACGTAACAAAGACTTTGTTAGGTGCCTGTAGGTAAGTTACTTTACCTAAGAACTGAGAACTCTGTATAAGTATTACGTTGATGTTCTGTGATCCTATTTAATACTGTTACGTTTCGATGTGCCTGAGAATTCCTTTGATTATTTGTGAATTAATTATCATCAACCAAGACCAATATCATTGTACCATGGTTGAAACGCCGAGGAAAGAAAATAAATAATAATACGCGATTAAGACACAGAAAAATGTAACTATGCTAAATTACATTAAATTAAATTATTATAGGTACGAGTATGTAACCTACATAATTAATTTAGCAAGTTAAGTTAGGTACGTAACTTAAGAATGATAATTATAATTCAATTAACATACGCATAGTTCTTATTAAGTAGAGCTTTATTCAAATAGAAGTCGCCAATGTTAAAGTATATACAAAGTTTTGAGTGTATTGAAAGTAAAGTTGCCCAAGTTATCTTTTGTTTAACTGGCTAGTATGGTCTTACCATCGTATTTTTAAGCCCGAGATCGCCTAAAGTAGCAGTAGTCCTTTTTCACAGTAATCCTTCATACTTACAAAACATTGACAAAATTAATAGACGTAATAAAGTATCTTCATAGCATCCGTAGCATCTTCGTAGCACTTTATTTCAAAAAATATTAAAGTGTCTCTTGCCAATGTTTTTAACTGATTTTAATTTATTTTTACTTGCAGTTATATTATTATAGAGTAGCTGATCCGGCGGACTTCGTACCGCCGTTTTTTGTTCGTGAATAGTCTTACTTCACTTTTTTAAATTCTTTTATACAAACTCTGTCTTGACAGTAAAAAAAATATCCAATGAAGTGCATCGTTCGGATGTCATGCGCGTATTTATTTTTATTTCCATAGATAGGTACCTACCTATTGATAGGTATACCTACCCACCTATTGATAGGGACCTACCTATAGTAGGTACCTGTAATTTATGTGCCATCTTCGTTCATATTGAAGTTTTGAGGTCAGTAGACAACATTTCCTACGATCGTTCTTTAGATTTCTCACGGACATTTTCTCCTCGGTTATTAATACCATTAAATACAAACAAATGCGGCGAAAGCTACATAAAGATATAGCGGCCTAACTACATAAAGCGGTGTTGGTACCCCGACTTTCATTCCGAGAGTCGTGGGTTCAAATCTAGGCCGCGCAGGCGCACCAACGTCTTTTTCTTTAAGAGGACAGTCTCCATGACTATGCATCTACCTTTTCATTTTTTTTTATTTTATTTATTTTAGATCAATTAGAAAATGAAAAAAATCAAAAGGTAGATGCATAGTTTGACAGATATAGGTTTTATGGCATAAACATATTTGCTCTAACGTCTTTATCCAGGGAGGAAAACGTTGACTACGTTTGTATGGAGAAAAAGAATAGAGACTGTCCTCTTAAGAAAAAGTTATGTGCGCTAGTAACATCGCTCTTACGGTGAAGGTAAACATCGTGAGGAAACCGACATGTCCAAGGACTCACACGGTCCGAAGGCATGGGATATTCGCTAATCCGGAGTATGCAGGCTCCCGTGGTGTCTTACTGCTTGACTCCTCAAAGAAATTACGAACAATGACCCAATTGTGAGGCTAAGTGCGGAAAAAGCCCAGTAAAACAAACTAACCACATAAATAAATACTACTCGATATTACTTTATAAACGTTCTCAAACCCAACAAAACAGTTTATCTAACACATCCTGTGTGCAGCGAGCGAAACGATAGGTACATTTCATTTACCTACATTTTCCAGTGTGTGAACTTCGTGAACAATCTCTCGCTCTGTATGAGGCACTCAGGCTTTCATCTCTTGAATTATCTTCCACATAATTGAATGCTTTCACGCAACGTTTGTATGAACATCAAAATGGAAGTTCGAGGTGGTTTTGAGGTTTTCAAATGTCAAAGATTTCGTTAGGTGTCTTGGGAGGTTAGTCATTTACGAAGGGTGTAGTACACTGGGAAAAAAGTTAGGTAATTACAAACCTTATCTAGTAGGTTAATGTCAAAAGTAGGTAAAATGAACCTAATTTAGGTTAAATGTACCTAAAAACATATTAGGTACGTAGGCTAATTCTACCTAGTGCGCTTGGTAATGCAAAAAGTCGGTAGATTAAACCTACTTTTTGGTAAAACCGTGTTTTAACCAATAGTAGGTACACATTAACGTATTGAGTCGGTAAATGCAACCTACTTATTAAGGTTAAAATAATCTACTAATTGGATTTATCAACTTGCTCTTTAAGTAGGTAGAATTAACCTATTGATTTGGTAATAATTACACAATAGCTTGGTACAATCAACCTATTATTTAGGTTAAAAATACCTACTTTATAAAGACCCAAAATAACCGACTTAGTAGGTATCGGCAACCGACTATTTTGGTATGTTTACCAAAAAAGTAGGTTAATTAAACCTAATTTAGGTATTTTTAGTTTCGACATTCACCCAATATGTAGGTTGGTAGTAACTAACAATTAGGTTAGTTGGGGGCTACATAGCGCTTAGGTTATTACTAACAAATTAGTTGGTTAATACAACCTACTAAGTTGGTATATACATTACCTAGTCATTTTGCTAATATTACCCATTAAGTAGGTTAATAATACCTATTGAGTTGGTGAGAAATACAAAGTGATAGATGATGATGATAGATGGCGGGACAACATAAACACTCGTATCTCTGAATCGCGGTATCGTTATTCACCTCTGTCGATAGACTACCGCTCGTACATTTTACTACAGTATCGCTTCTTGCCTTTTGGCTAAGATCAAAGTGTAGTATCTGTTCTTTTCAGCTTAATATCTGAAAGTTCCTCCATTGGAGGACGAGTATATTAAACTGATTTTTGTAAAGCGACGGGATGTTCGGAGCTCGCTCCACTCCCGTCACGGGTCGGCCCGGCATTGCAGTGCCGCCGGGATCAAAGAAAAACAAAGGTAGTTCTAACCTACTCACTGGGTATATCCACCCTACTATAAAGGTATTACTAACCTACTTGATAGGTAATATACACCTACCCGCTAGGTAGTTCTAGCCTACTAAATAGGTACCATTAACCTACTCACTGGGTATATCCACCCTACTATGAAAGTATTACTAACCTACTTTATAGGTAATATACACCTACTCGCTGGGCAGTTCTAACCTACTTACGCGGTACTGTTACCCTACTTTCTAGGTAGATCTAACCTACTTAATAGGTATCATTAACATGTACTCACCAAGTGAGTAGGTTAATGGTACCTATTTAGTAGGCTAGAACTACCTAGCGAGTAGGTGTATATTACCTATCTAGTAGGTTAGTAATACCTTTATAGTAGGGTCGATATACCCAGTGAGTAGGTTGATTTTACCATGTTTAATGAATATGAATATGAATATTCCATTACCTAATAAGTAGGTTAATTACCAAATCATAGTGTTTACCTAATAAGTTGGTTAAGGGTGGACTAGGTAAATTTTACCGACTTTTGCTTTACCAAGTGCACTAGGTAGAATTAGCCTACTTAGTCGAATGTCTGCGTTTCACCTAATAAGTCGGCAAATTTAACCTAAAAATCACCTGTTTTTTTTCCCAGTGTACCTAGTTGCTAAATTGTGTATCGTACTCATCTCGATCTCTCTTTGGCGACCTCTGTGGCGCGTCGAGCGAAAGTCCGACTGTAATGCAGAAGGATTAGATTTGTTCCTCAAAGCCGCATCCTTCTGCAGGTTTTTTCTTCCCAGCGGGAACGCTGGGTGCAAGTACTTATTAAAAATGTATATTTGTTTCTATAAGAAAAATAAATATATGTTTTATATCCATTGTCTAATCACCGTAACACAAGTTTAGTAGCTTACCACGGGGCTATATGACGCTTTGTGATGTTCACAGAATTTATTATTTTTATTTAAGTATTATCTCTTGAGAAAACCCTGGGCTCCCTATGAGTGTCGAATCAACAAAAAAGAAATGTAAACATAGAACCGCCTGTTCGAGCAAAATGGTGAATGAATCTTACATTAAAATTCGACAGCAGTCTTTTTCGCTCTTACTTAAAATTACATAAGTACATCTCGCTCTTGCTTCAAGCTCTTGGTACGAGTAATTCACCTTTTTTTGTAGCCATGAATTAAGAGGAATAACAACGCCAACGACCTTGAAACTGAAAATCCCTGTCTGGCTCATCGAAAATTGTTGATTATTTCATGACGGAATGTCGTAGAACTTTTTTTTGTGTACAGATTGTAGGTGACATTGTTTCCTACATTTTGGTGTAGTTTTAAGACAAGAACCTCCTATTGGTGCAAAGCCTATCCAAATTTTAGACAAAAAATGTCTGATTTGGCTAAAATGTCGATAAGCTTCAATACGTTTAGACATATTTGTATGGAAACTGCACTAAAATATTGGAAACAATGTCGCCTACAATCTGTACACAAAAAAAGTTCTACGACATTCCGTCATGAAATAATCAACAATTTTCGATGCGCCCGACACGGATTTTCAGTTTTTCAGTATAGGGCCCTTAAAAAGGCGCATCTAAAACTACGTGTTATATGTGTGTGTTATATGATACATCGCTGGTCAAAAAGTGTTTTCTATCTCTATAAGTATGGTACAAGAACACTGTATATAAATCACACTTTTTAAACTTACACGATTTCCGTCCGTCATTATTATGGCTTATGTTATGTCTTCTCGGGACCACGGCCGGTATAACCACGTATGCCGAAACGTCGAGGTAATTAAAGACAATGATTATCTACAACACGATCTAGACTCATGTCTAATAATAATGATCTATATAAATCGACAAAACATAATAAACACCATTCGGTTATTAAACAGACAATCACCTTTTTACAGTCAACGACTCGTTTCTCTTCTAACTACCTATAAATAGATTCAAAAACGATCGTTTAACACAATAAAGGAAGGTAGGTACGCAATAAAACACGTAGGGAGCCAATATGACTGATATACCCTGATATGAAGGGAGATTTTATTATGTCAGCGATTTATTGGCCCGTTCGCAAATTGATGACTGTTTATCGGCCGATAGATAATCGCTCGCAATCTAGGTACTGTATTGTAACTTAATAATTTAAGTAATCAACATTACCCCCTTACATAAACGATGGTTAAGTTTAATAAGTTGACTGACTGCTAGCTGGCTGACTGTACTAAAACACCAGTTAGTGATACGATTCTAACTTGAATAAATAAATAAATATAGTAATTGGGATTCGTTATTCAATAAATGGGAAAAAAACAACAATTGCCATCCATTGATGGTGCGTTATCCACTTTGGCGCGTATAAAATGTTGCTCTTCAATCATTTTCTCGTGAGAACTATGCGGTGGAATTCACAGCCCACGTCGTTATTTCCCAAAACATCAACCTTGGAGTTTTGAAGTCTAGAGTCTTCTTCTTTTCGTATAGTGGTGTAGCTTACCTAGTCAGTTTTTGCCCTAAAGCTTCAAACTTGACGTAACGACTGCTACGGCTAAGCCAATAAGCCTCCTCAAGTCTAAGTGCAGAGGTATTTTCTATTGGCAATCACACACGTTTCATAGTCGACCGATATTTTTTAGGTGTGGTGAGGTAAATAGGAGGTGAGGATAGGTTATATTTTATATCTTATCTTATATTTTTTATGCCTATCTCGCATAAAAGGCAGCATAAAGCTAACTACAGCATAATGTCTTACGTGTCGATCTTACCTAATGGAAAACTGGGATAAATAAAGTAATATGTATGTATGTACTAGTAAGATATACGCATTACCACGGTTCGAAACCTTTTTTTGCTAAGAAAAAATCTATAGTCTGTTCTAACCCTTAAAATTATTCGAACCACGTATATTTCAAGTAGCTACCGAGACAGAATAAACGACCTATTCCTAAGTCAATAAATGTGATTCAAACGGCCTGTAAGATCCTATGTTAGGTATTCTAGATATTGTGTCGTAATATTCTATCTTGAATATCGGATTGCATAAATCACGACAGGTTGGCAAGTATATAAATTTGCTTAGGTTAATATCTACGTAAGGGACGTTAGTATTATGTGATCTGTGGTAAGGGATTCTTGTTCAGAGTAAAACTAGTTAATATCAATCGATACCTAATTGTGTTCTCCTTGTAAAACCTAAAATTAGTTAGAAATTTAACTCATTTTCCGTTGAAATTAAAGACATTTTTCGGTTTGAATCGCGTGGTGTTTATTACTTTTAGCATTGTAGCACACAACTCAGTCGATCCTGAAGAAGGGACCTGGAAATGTCTCGAAACGTTGAACGTTAAAACAATGTTAAAAGTAATAATCGCGTGGTTTTAATCGCGTGGTGTTATTACTTTTAGCATTGTTTTAATGATCAACGTTTCGAGACTTTTACAGATATCTTCTTCAAGATTGACTGAGACCTGTAAAGGTCTCGAAACGTTGAGCGTTAAAACAATGCTAAAAGTAATAAACACCACGCGATCAAAACCGAAAAATGAGTTTAGGTGATTTCTATCTATCATCGCGAAATCAAAAGAAAAATCTATTAAAATACGTTTTCAAAAGTAAAGTTTATGTGTTTTGTCTGTCGAAGGGTTTAATTAAATTGTACTATACATAGGTATAATGTCGTAGGCAATTTGTATGTTTGTTTATAATGTTTTAAATACAGCGTCAGTTAAAAAAACTCTAGGCTAATACGGTCGTTTGTTGTTGTTAATTATTAGATCCAGTGTTGTCCTAGTGCTGGGCTAAAGCCGAGGTGTCTCTTGGAGTTAGGAATCCAGAATATACAAGAATGGTAGAGATGGAGGAAACTCTACCATTATTGTATATCCCTAACTCCAAGAGACGCCTCGGCTGACGGAGATGTTTACTCGTATATTGTACCTAAACTAAATAATAAACGTATGTGAGTAGGTACGTGAGGGGCGCAGTAAACATACCACACCTAATGTGTTCGAAGTAGTAAGCTAACTTTGAGCACTAAGTGGTGAGAGTACCTACCGTGTTTGTTGCCCAAACAAGTTGAAATAGAGCACGTTTCTACCTAATATAATGTTTCTTTACAGTTTAAGAATAATTAGTGCTTCGGTATAACTTAGGTAGGTACTTATTTACCTAATGGATATCGCTTCGTCATAAGGTGAGGTTCGTCATAAGTGTGATGTAGATTTATGTTAAAATCTAATTTAGATAACGAAGGTATAGGTCATTTCATCTGTATTATGCAAATTAGTTTTTACGTAAGTAAAAAATATAGATATATCGAATCACTATAAATTATAACTAATTCTAATTCTTGGTAAGCTAAAACCATACATAGTTTTTCCCAATAATATTCTTGAATACAGCCGCCAAATACCCTAGGAACTAGTTCAGTTCACCCAGTTACCTAAAATGGCACAAAACAGACCAATATGATAAAAATTTCCACAAACATATTGGATGTTCCCCAATTCAATACCTTTTACTATTACGTTATAAATTACTTTCACCAATTTCAAAGGAAATTACCTGCCAAAAATGTATCAGAATCCATCCATCATTGCGTGCGGCAGAACTTAGGTTAAATGTCAAAAAGATTACTTCCCGCCCGCCCGATATAAATTGTTGGAACAATGCCAGCGAGCTCCCCCTCTCCATATGCGTTAGTGCCCCTATAGCTAGCTGTACCAGACTATGTTTTTGAAGCTAAATTATTATGCGTTGTCATTGAATACCCGTGTAAACGGTTTTCGTATGCGTTTTCACGTAGGTACGTAGTCACCTGTTTAACCTCATTGTTGAAACTGGTGAGACGCCATCCCAATGGTCTGAGTCCGACATTATTCTAATCTACAAAAAAGGAGACCCAAATGATGTAGGAAACTACAGACCAATAAGTCTGCTACCCACTATCTACAAGCTCTTCTCATCAATAATAAATAAGAGAGTGAACTATACATTAGAAACTCATCAACCTATCGAGCAAGCCGGTTTTCGAAAGGGTTTCTCGACGATCGACCACATACACACAATAGAACTTCTCATTGAAAAATATCGAGAGAAAAATAGACCACTCTACATTGCATTCATTGACTACCAAAAAGCATTCGACTGTATATCACATGAAAGCATATGGAAGAGTCTAACAACACAAGGGGTAGAAAAAGAATACATTGGTATAATAAAGAGTATATATAATAACAGCAAGAGCAGAGTCAAACTAGAGACAGCAGGGGCCTGGTTTCCGATAAAAAGAGGAGTAAGACAAGGCGACCCTCTTTCACCACTACTGTTTATAGCTACCCTGGAATCGATCATCAGTCAACTTAATTGGAAAGGTAAAGGTATAAAGATAAAAGAAGCAAACCTAAGCCATCTAAGATTCGCAGACGACTTGTCTATTATCTGAAACCGGCTCGGAAATCCAGTATATGCTAAAATCGCTGAACGATGCCAGCAAAATAGTAGGTTTAGAAATGAACTTATCAAAAACAATGTTGATGACAAACAGCAAAAAGAAAATACTGTATGTTGATAACGAGCCTCTCAAATATACAAACAACTACATATACCTGGGCAAACAAATTAGCTTCTCACAGAACAGTAACGATCAAGAAGTAGAGCGCAGAGCACAGCTAACGTGGAACAAATACTGGGCAATGAAGGAAATTTTTAAGAGTAGTATGCCAATCAATATTAAAACCAAGATGCTAAACTCATGCCTTCTACCGTGGGTAACGTATGCTTGCCAAACGTGGAAGTTCAACAAAAAAATAAAGGACAAATTAATCTCAACCCAGCGAGGAATAGAGCGCAGTATGCTGAATATTAAAAAGATACAAAAAATAAGACACACAAAAATCAGACACATCACCAAGGCTAGGGATGGATTAATACACGCTAAATCATCAAAATGGAAGTGGGCCGGACATGTGGCGCGTCTACGAGACCAAAGATGGACAAAAAGGGTGACCACATGGACAGGTCCACAAGGCAAAAGAAACAGAGGGAGACTGATGACTGAAAAAGTTATAATTATTAAAATTCTAGCTGACCCGGCGAACTTTGTCCCGTCGTAAGAGGAAAAATCTTATGGCCATATCCTGGTTCTAAGCTACCTTCCCACCAATTTTCAGCCAAATTGGTTCAGCTTTTCTCGAGTTATAAATAGTGTAACTAACACAAACACGACTTTCTTTAAAATAATTGATTTACTCGTAATTTTTTCAAACAGACACAAAGGTTGCCTTTTTCAAAATATGTAGGTACACATGACCGATAGCAATACGAAGTGCACAGGAATACCTAATGTCATAAATCCATTTTTCAGACGGAATCTGAAAGATTCGCTACTTTACCACCCACGTTAAGTAAAAAGTACCTACTTAAAAAATAACCACGGCAATTTCCATAGCAATCAGGCCATAGTCATAATTTGTGTCCTCATCGTCCCCATAGTAAATTACCTGCCGCAAAGTAGGCTGTCTCAATCCCAAAGAAATATTCCTTGGCCTTAAACGTTATTGGTTATAACGCTAAGTAGGTGTCTATTGAAAGGAGGCTTTTATCGGCTTTTCCACCGTTATGCTCCCCGAGCTTTATGGAGAGGTAGTAAATTATTTTTTAACGTTGAACTCGTAATTAACTTCTATTATAGACAATAACGTTTATAGTATTAACGTCACCCACTGTATCATAATAAGAGGATATTACCTAAGTTAGGTAGGTACTTACCTTAGCTAAGGTAGACTTGACTGGGTTGAAGAAAGATCTGAATGATATTGTCTTTCGGAGGTGAATTCGTGCGTTACTTATTTTTCGGCTTTAATCGCGTGGTGTTTGCTGCTGTAGACAGAAGATACAGTAAAGTTGTTGACTGTTGACAGAAGAGACTGTAAAGATCTTGAAACGTTGAGCATTGAAAAAATACCAAAAGTAATAAATACCGACGCGATTTAAACTGGAAAATAAGTGTAATTTCTATCAAACATCGCGAAAACAGAAGAAAAATCTCGTGATATTCTAACAACAGACTGGTAGACCTCGTTTACCAAATTCTTTCATGGATGAATGAATGAATGATTTAATTGTTTATTGTATTTGTTTTAGGTTGTTGCTGAGTTTGACGACGTGGAACCGGACGCGTTGTACGATGTGTTACACGATCCGGAGTACCGGTCCGTGTGGGACACACACATGTTGGCGGCGGAGGACGCGGGACACCTCAACGTCAACAATGACGTCGGATACTATGCCAGTATGTTTCTATATTAGATGTTGTATTGCATTTTAAGTTACATTTCATAACTTTACGTTCGACAAGCTTTCAAACAACTTCAATGGACTATCGCAAGAAGTTTACAGTCCGCATCCATACGTCCATTTCGTGCAAGGCAACGATAAATCAAAACCACCGTCTTTCAGTTATTGTCCGATACAATCTAGTTTGTTATTATTGCGTTCACTATGGCAGCGGGGAAGCTTTTTGATACACAATTGAATGCTTTTTTGAACAACCAACTTCAGAGAACAACTTAGATGAAAAATAACGAATTTAGACGTAAGTAACTACTCTTAGTATTTTTTTTTACCATGTCGCCCAGTTGAAAAGGTTTTGGGTGGCTTTTTCCCTAAATAGTTACTATACTAAACTTCAAAATTGCATTTTTCAGTGCAAAAAGTCACTGATAGAATTCTAACTACCTGCGGCATTTTAAAATAGCCATATTATCCATTATTTGAACTTGAATTTGAGCTCTGTCAAAGGTTGCCTAAAAGATATCGTTTTTAGCGATAAAGCCGTTGTACCTTAAGTTATAAAAGGTTCAGTTTAAGTTAAATTTCTGTGTTGATTTCATTAATTTCCTTCTTCCTGTTCATCCTTTGTATTTCTCTGTATTTTTTGGTACTATAAAGCATTGATCTACCTATCTAACTATCCAGAAGTATGCCATCAAGCTTAGCACCGAGTCGAAATCGTCGTTTTATCGGTGGTCCCTTAATTACCAGTCAGTTTCGTATCAGGGCAGGCTCTCGATAGCCCTTTAGATGAAACTAAGGGATTTAAATAGTAGGTACTCTGGTTATTGGCAAAGCTTTGCTAAGCCGGGGTTCTGTGATACAATGAAAACAAAACATCATAGTGTGGTGGGACGTGAGTTGAGGTTTCAATGAGCCTTTCAGAATAGAATGTGGAGAGAAGAGCTATTGTTATTGCAGAGATAGAGGTAAAAACTTACCGAAGTAGTATAGCCCACCTATTTCTAACTATCTTTTATCTCACTACGTACGTTTTTCTACGATTTTCCTCGTGCTTCACGTTTTTAGGTGGGTGGATTTTTATTTCGATTTTTCTCCTGTTTTCGCGATGATGGATTGATAGAATGACAATTATATCTCTAGTTACTTTTTTCCCGGGTCTTTATCGCGTATTATTATGTCCCCTCGCGAACAAAACCATTGTAACATGGTTGAAACGTCGAGGTAAGAAAATAATAGTACATTATGATATAAGTGCGGTAAGTTGAAAATTACAGCCGAGGCGATATTGCTAGCCCGAGCCGTAGGCGAGGGCTACAAGAAAGCAGAGGCTGTAATTATCAAAGCGCACGTATGTCATACGACGTTTTATAACACATTTGCGAGGAAATCAAATAAAAACAATACAGCGAAAAGAAAAAGCGCGCGGAATAATTTTTATTTGTTCACAAATTAGCGATGCGCGGGCATCAGTGCTTTTTTTTTTAAGGCAACGGTACAAAAACAGCCAGTATTACTAATAAAGTAAATTAATATTTTTTTGTTTCTGTTACAGATGTAATTTACTGTCAAAATGAATTAAATTAAAGAATTAAATGTTTATTTTTTATATTTTATCTCCCAAAGTTAATTTTATTCATAAAATATTGACCACTTTTCTGACATAAAAACTTTTTGATTTGCTTTCTTTGCTTTTTTTTTTCTTAAGATTTAAAAAAGTACCGTTGGTTTTAGACGGAGCATGATAAACCGTACGTGTTACCTTATTAGAAAGAAACTCGTGCGTTTTACTTTACGATTACGCACAAGTACGTAATGACATACATTACGATATTGAAATTGGTGAAATAAGAGGCCCTTTACGAGCAAATGTGTTATAAATAATAATACGCGATAAAGACCCGGGAAAAAAGTAACTAGAGATAGAGTATGTTAACAAATCGTGTGAATTTAAAAAGTTTATTAATTATATCTCTGTCAATCCTGAAGAAGAGACCTGTAAAGGTCTCGAAACGTTGAGCATTGAAGATTGGAACAATGCTAAAAGTAATAAACACCACGCGATTAAAACCGAATAATGCTTTTGGGGTATTTATTTCTAAAAATATGAATTGATTATACGGAATAGTTTAATTGTAGTTAAACTTTGGCTGTAAAACTTTGTGCAACTTGTAAAACTGAATTTGGCAACTTTAGTTTAACTTTGCAAAGGTTTGTCGCTGTTATAAAAGCTTGTTTGTTATTGAATTAGATAGTATTGATTTGGCATTAGGTATTTGTTTCAAATTAACCAATTGATTAGATTAGATAAACACTTTATTGTACCAAATGTTACAAAATAAACTACATATCTAAACAAAAACTTACTGCTAATTATAATAAAGGTACAATTTGCGGCCTTATCGCTAAAAGCGATCTCTTCTAGGCAACCTTTCAAAACCAGGCAATTGATTCAATATTTATATATATGCTCAGCCAGGCAGATCTCTACCAAAATTTGCATGTTGGTTTATAAATATACTCGGGGAATGAATTTACGTCTCATCGAAAAACTGAATTAAGTATACTGTTTCGTCGATGTTTTAGTACTTCAAACCTAACCCACCCCCATTCGCCATCATCGCGCCCTCGTTAAGAAAATAAAAAGATTTTCTCAAGTACATTTTCCAACGAGATAAAAATCTATTCTAATAAAATACTCTTTCATTTTATATGAAAAATATTATCTCGTTTGCTTTTGTTTGATCTTTTGCGCTTGGTTTTTCTATTTCTTACAATTTCTTATCATTATTTCTGTAAGAGGATGTATCAAAGAGACGTCGGTAACAATTTACGTAGTATATTAGAAATGTGTTGCTAACATTAACTCATCCAGACTTCCTTAGTAGGTATAATATAATACCTACTTACTCTTTGTATTCGCTGAACGAAATACGAATCGTGATAGAGTTTATTTAAATCCCACGTAAAATTAAAAATTATACTAATCCATTTTCTTCCATTAGTTAGAGTATAGGTATAGGTACCTACTTGTGTATTTTCACTGACCTCCATAATACAAGTCGCTGGACAGGACATAGCGCACTGAAAATGATGGTGACCGTCCGCGTCCCCGGAACTATTAGTTTCATGGACGGTCACCATCACTTACAATAGAAAACGTGCGACAACAGCGCAACATGGCGCAGATCAAATAGGCGCAGAGTTCTAATGTCATTTTGTATGGTATAGCAATTATTATTCCAGCGTACTACCTGTAGATATAATTTCAGTTCAGTGATTTTTTTCTTTTTAATTTCCAATTGATACTACCTACCTCCTACCTACCGTATCAATAAAAAGTAAAAAATAGGTACCTATTTAGCTATGCATTATTCCGAATTTTCGATCTCCCAAGGTGATATCTTGCGCCCGTTCCCCATCGCGAGGGTACATAACTTTACAGTAAGGTTAATCTAAAGTTTAAATGTATTTTCACAATTCGTGGGGTAGGTAAGCACCAGTAAATGCTTGATATAACTAGCGCAGTTCCTTTATGTAAAGAAAATTAAAACCTTCGACTCTATTTCAAAGTTCCAGTGAAGTGTGAAGACATATAGGGTAAATTAATGAGTTTAGTTTAGTACTAGCTGCGTCCCGCGGTTTCACCCGCGTAAGTCCTGATCCCATGGAAAAAATCGAGATCAAAAGTAGCCTATGTTACTCAGGGTAAATGTAGCTTTCTAACAGTGAAAAATTTTTTAAAATCGGTACAGTAGTTTTTGGGTTTATTTATAACAAACATACAGACAAACACACACACAAAAATACAAATCTTTCTTTAAAATATTAGTATAGATCTACTAAATAGTTTATGTTTTTCAAAGGTTTATGAATTAATTGGTTCATCCATATTCTTGTCTCTCTGCTTCAAGTCAGGTAGAATTTTCTTTCGTCTGCTTTTAGATATTTTAGGTTGAGATCAATGTTCGTCTGTCAGATTAATTTGTGGTTTAGCGGACCCCGGGCTCCCGAGAGGGATGCAATTGGGAACATCGCTCGGATGAGAGAGATAGCTAAGTAGATAATATCTACTTAGAACGTACAACAGAAATATCGTGTAGCTAGTCGATGTAAACACAGCACAATGGTAGTGTTTCATTTCAACTTGATAGTTACAAAGCAAAGTTCCAGATAGGATAGACGTCAACTTGTAGCGTTCGTTACTTCACCGCGTTGTTAACTAAGTTACTGCTGTTTCAGGATGAATCTAGGCTTACCTACAATCTACATAGATTTTTCTTCTGTTTTCACGATGTTGTATTGAAATTAAAGACATTATACCTACATACCCTTTCTTATACCTTCATTTTAAAACTAACAATAGTATTTTAATTTGCTATTTAGCTACTTTTATAGTATTTTATCTCGTTTTTTTTTCGTAGTATATATGGTTGTATTTTATATTGCGTGAAGTTCCGTATGTCTAAGTTCTATAGAATGAAAATTAATTCAAAAATCTAAACAAAGAACTGTCAATATCAAAGGAAAAAGTAAATAAACAGCTGTCACTTTTAAACAAAATGTATGAGTTTTTTGTTTACATTTTTGATCTAAGATTCTGAAATAGACCATAAAACTTGTTCGTTGACCCGACACGCATTAGGCTGTAGTTCTTGTAAAGTCAAATAAGACTTTTTATGGGCACCTAAGTATGTACCTCAATTCCCACTGGATCGGAACTTACCTACGCGAGTGAATCCGCAAGACCCAGCCAGTTAAAAAGGTGTAGTCACAGTGTGATGGTATTTCATACTAAACTCTAGCATCGTTCGTTATGAATTCCATTTCGCAAACCGTTTTCATTTGATTCGACCACAATCGCCTATAACCTGATTTCAGTACCCATTGAATACAAACTGATTCAAATTGAATAACCTTTGGTTTCAACTCGATCTCTTCACTCTGTTGATTTTAATTGGATAGAAATAGAATTTGATCTGTAGTTGTGTGCGGTGGAGCCCCAGGTTTTAAAATATAAGAGACATGACAAGACATCAAAATATAGGTATTTTATCTATATACTAGTCTATATTAATATAATAGTTTGTATGTATGTATATTGGAAGTAATCTCCGAAACTCCTGGACCGATTTCAAAAATTCCAATAGAAAGCTACATTATCAGGGAATTATATTGGTTACTTTTGATCTCGATATTCCCATGGGATCGGGACTGACGCGGGTGAAACCGCGGGAATCTGCTACTAATATAATAAAGAGGTAATGTTGGTAACATGTATGTATGTACTTTGTATGTATGTAGGTATGTATGTATATTGGGGGTAATCTCCGAAACTACTGAATCGATTTCAAAAATTCTTTTACCAATAGAAAGCTACATTATCAGAGAGTAAGATAGGCTACTTTTAAAATACCGATATTCCCACGGGATCGGCACTTACGCGGGTGAAACCGCGGGAGACAGCTAGTCAAAAATAATAGGACATATCTTGTTCATAACTTTACTCAAGTTGAAAATTAATATTAGGTAACCTCTACTTATTGCTTTTGATTGACGTAAATTCTATTAAGCTAATCTTTTAGTTAAATATTTCAAGAAAATTCAGAATGAAATTCTCGTGATTTCAGGGAATTATTTAATGATCTCGCCCGACCCTCGGCCGAGAAAAATAAATTAGGTACGATGCCAAAGGCAGACATGTCTCGGAAGCGTTGAATTGATTTTAACTTTTCCTTTTATTTGTTTAACAAAGGGAATATTTTTTCTGGATCTAGACTCGTTTGTTACAGTAACTACCTATTTATCTATATAATTTATTATAGGTAACATTTACACTATGTAAGTACCTATCTCATTCGAGCGGTTGCATCCCTCTCGGGAGCCCGGGGTCCGCTAAACTCCGAATTACTTGGGCCACACCATTGACCACACCTTCTGCAAATAGATTTAGCAATATTTTTACTGCCGACCTGACACCAACCCTCCCAAGCAGTTTATCCGCCACCGCGCGCACTGCGGCCAAAAATACAACAAAGTTAAATTTGTAGCCGAATAACTGAGATAACACTATAAAATAAAAAAAAAACAACTTCCTTTCATTTAATATTTCTTATGTTTTTATTGCTCAAGGCATTTTACTGGGTTCCCGTGTAGCGCAGCGGTAGCGCACTCGTCCGGCAAGCGAGGGGCACAGGTTCGAATCCTGTCATGGGAGGATTTTTGATGATGTATTTCTCCTTGTAAAAATATTTTCTACCTTTCATTTCACAAAAGAGCTCGCAGTCCATAAAATATCGATAAATTTTAATTAA
This sequence comes from Idaea biselata, assembly GCA_958496205.1. Classification (NCBI taxonomy): domain Eukaryota; kingdom Metazoa; phylum Arthropoda; class Insecta; order Lepidoptera; family Geometridae; genus Idaea; species Idaea biselata. The sequence continues at coordinate 2,246,946 of OY292397.1, forward strand.
AAATGCCTTCCTCATTGAATATGAAATAACTGTAAGTAGGCACTCCAGATATACCTACCCCATTTGAATACCTTATTAATGTTTTGCCCAGTATCTAAATGAGAAAACAGTTCATTAGGTATTCAGAGGCTGCATAGCCGAATAACAAATTGTATGAAACACGTAGGTAAATTACTTTCGGAACGAGACGTTTAGTCTACCTTAGTTTTGTCCTATTTGTAGGATTATCGTCTTTTATTTCCCTACTAGCTGGGCCACGAAGTTTCTCCTGTGTAAGTCCCGATCCCGTGGGAATATCTATACTAATATTACAAAGAGGTAACGTTGGTAACATGAATGATAGATAGATAGATAAAAACTTTATTGCACCAAAAATTTACAAAACACATTACAAAAACAAAAACTTACAGCTAATTTTAAAATAGGTACAATGGGCGGCCTTATCGCTAAAAGCGATCTCTTCCAGGCAACCTTTGGATGGACAAGAATTGTAGGAGGGGATGGGTGGGTATGAACGCGTGAAAATAAATTAAATGGTGAGAAATATAAATAACAATTCAAGTAGGTACATAATAGATTCAAATGTGTTACGAATGTATGTATATTGGGGGTAATCTCTGAAACTACTGGACTAATTTCAAAAATTCTTTAAACAATCGTAAATAAAAAGTAGCCTATGTGTTAATCCAGATCTCCAGCTATCTGCATACAAAGTTTCATCGCAATCGGTTCTATAGTTTTTGCGTGAAGGAGGAGCAAACAAATACTCGTTTTTTTACTTGCCTACTTCCTTACACACAAACTTTCGCATTTGTCATATTTAAAATAATACTAAATATTATATGTTTTAGGACTACAATGAAATTATTGTCTGAGGATTTTATTAATAAAAAAATGCTTTCCCAGTTAGTTACTTACATATGCCCTTACACAGGATGTTTAATTTGAGACAACCAGTATGGTCCTACACCTGCTGTTGCTTAAGAGAAAATGTACTGAACAGACCTTCCCTTAATTTTTCTGCATTTCCTTCAATTTGGTACTGTCACGAAGAAAATTGTCATTTTTGGAAATACTTTTTTAGAATATCAATGTGGTTTCTAATAAGGAACAAATCCCTAAAATCAATTTAAATCTAAGTGTCAGAAACTCCGTAAATCACAAAAAATACATCTCCATAGATACGTGTAGCGAAAATCTCATTTAACCGACTGTTTTTGTATCTTAATCCGTGTCGTTGATTGCAATCACCATCCCAGATTGATACCGGGTCGATACTAACGTAACTGCAGACGCGACTAATTCCTACTAAATGAAATTCGATTAACCCGATGCTCTACATTTTGGGATTAACCGGTGCGGACAGCGTTTTGCTGCCGTGCTGCTCACTTAATTGATAAAATGTTTGGACGAACATTTGGTTCAAAGTTGAACTAAAAGTTAGGTTAGTAGTAGTGTTGGGTTCTAGTCTTTAGGGTTCCGTACCCAAAGGGTAAAAACGGAACACTATTACTGAGATTTCGATGTCACTGTCTGTCCGTCTGTCCGTCTGTCACCAGGATGTAGGTATACTTATCTCATAAACCGTGATAGCTAGACAATTGTTTTTTTTTAAACGGACAGGGCAACGTCTGTCGGGGCGGCTAGTTCATGAATCAATTATCTATACTTATATTATAAAGCTAAAGAGTTTGTTTGTTTGAACGCGCTTATCTCAGGAACCGCTCTAGTCCAATTTGAAAAAATATTTCACTGTTGGATAGTCCCGTTATTGAGAATTCCCTTTATATTTATTGTGTTTACTTTTAACAGATATAATTTATAAACAGAATAATTTAGTTTTAAGTTTTTGAAATAAGTGTTATACTTAGATTGCACGATCTGCACTATTTGCTCAGTGCCCCATGCACATTGTTAAAAAGAGGCAGAAAAAAATAGCCAACCTTAGTCACATTTAACGTCACGTTTATTTCACACTTCTTTTTTGTAGCTAAATATGAACTTGAATGAATTAATATTTATAACTCACAATAAGTCCCGCGGGTCGGGGCCTGGTTTAATTTAAACTTTTGGTATTTTAATGACTTTGTTAGATATCAACTTGGAAGCAACTTACATAGACATACCACACTTAATTTGTTACTTTTGTGTTCATATTTTATGGTTTTAAAAGTCGTAACTTAGTCCTACTTTACGTTATTTATACTGTGGTTAAGTTCTATCAATCTCTGATAACAGTCTATCAAAGATGCCTTTCAAAGATGGAGTAGTTATTTTTTCAGTTGGGTTGGTTAGCATCATCCACGTCTGTCTGTTTGTCTGGCTGTCGGTCTGTCTGTAACTTATAAACGGATTTTCATGCGGTTTTCATCAATAGGTGGTTTGGCTATAGTTGTATAGAATATTATAAATAAATATATACAGGATGAACCATTTAAATGGGCCTTCAGGAGGATATCCTAAACTATAAGAGATAGAGAAAAATGCTGAAAGGAGCCCCTAATTTGAAAACAAATAAAAAGGCATATTTAGATTTTTTAAAAATTCGGGGAAAGCCAGGAAAGAAACCTTGTCTATTTGCAAAAAAATAAACACCCTATATTATTATACCGATCGATAGTGTTGCTGATAAAGATTAAATCCTGGGAATCCTGGTCTAAAGCCCTTGACAAATCTTAATACATGAACTACGTACGTTTGTTTCAGTGTCATGCCCCGCACCACTCAAGAACCGGGACTTCGTGCTGCAGAGGTCCTGGCTCGACACAGGCGATGAGAAGATGATCCTCAACCACTCCGTCTACCACAAGGACTATCCGCCGAGGAAAGGATATGTTAGGTAACATCACGCTATAACACATTCATCATCATCGTCTCAGTCTTTATCCGTCCACTGTCTCACATAATCTTCCCCTATACGAAGCCACAAATAGCGATCTGGAGTCACCTCCATCCAACGACTCCCCGCGACCGCTGCAATGTCGTCGGTCCACCGAGCAGGTGGTTTTCCAACACTCCGTTGCGCATTGCATCGTGGTCGCCACTCGAGGACTTTTACTTCCCAACGGTTAACATCGGTCCTTTTCCCGTTTCACCAGCATAAGTCCTGATCCCGCGACAATATTGGGATAAAAAGTAGACTATGCATTAATCCAGATCTTCAGCTATCTGCATACTAAGTTTCAAAGCAATCGGATTTGTAGTTTTTGCGTCAACAAGCAAACTCGCTTACTTAAAATTCTCAAATGACACCAAAAAAATAATTAAAACATAAATCTAATACATGTAAAATACAAAGCCCTGACTGATTGATTGACCGAATTTTATGACTGAACTATACCTATATATCAACGCAGTGCTCAACCTGCTGGTCCTAGAGATATGGAACTTGGAGAATGTATTCTTTGTGGTGTGTAGGTATCCACTAAGGGTTTTTGGAAATTCCCACGGGATCGGGACTTACGTGGGTGAAACCACAGAACTCAGCTAGTAAGTCTATAAAGTTTGAACTAAGAAATGAGAATAATGTTGTTCAAACGCTGTAAATACAAAGGTCTCAAAATGTATTATAATATTAGTGTTCTGTCTCCTCGTTCCGAGCACGTTTCACTTCAGAGTAAGTAGTTTCAAAAAACTCTATGTTTAAGTCTGAATAATTCATAAAGTGTTCATAGTTTTGCTTCGCAGCGGCACGATTAACTTCTTTCAAGATTTCGTGGCATTTCAAAGACTAGTGAAGGTATTTTGGCGAAATGAGTTTCTATTTTTTAGGGGTTAGAGCGTGAAATGATGATGAAAGAGGAAAAATACATTTAAAAACATTTGTATAGCACAACTCGATACTTTGAGAAGCCTTATATTTTTAAGTAGGTACCTACTTAAAGTAAGTGAAACATTCCTCAACCTTCCTTGAAGATTTGATTCGGTTTGGTGGTTTTTGAAAATATCCCTAAAAATATTTAAAATAACCGTTATTAAGTACCTATTTGTTTTTGCTTCGGTTCTCACGATGTGATGAAACGAAATCTCAATTTTTCGGTTTTAATCGCGTTTTATTTAATTTTCTATTTCTAATATCCCGTGTTTAAATAATATTTGTAGACAGGATAGAGAAGAATTTTAATTATAAATTCTAGTATTCCTATCGTAACTCTGCCAAACTCTTCTTGGCTTCGCTCTACCGTAAACTACCTACAAACGTCTTCAAATACATCCACAGTACCTATTCTAAGCCGTAAACATACTGCAACAGGTAAACCGTTACTTATGCACGTAGGTAAGCTATAGCCGTAGCTGTAATACACGTACACGTAATACCGATTGAAGCCGGCATTACCTACTCTATTTGCAAAATTTGCCAGCCACTCCATTGATTAGATAAGCAGCACGCGTCAATCCGTGACCGATGCGATGATAGAACAAACGACCTTGCTTTTGTTATAAATAAAGTAGAAAAACATTTACCAATGCAATGTACTTAAGTAGGTATAGGTAGGTACGTAATAGTAATGCGGTTTTTTGTTTAACTTTAGAGTTTTGTGCCGTAAAATATATAAATTCAAAGTCTTGACTGACTGACCTAAATATGACTGACTGACTGATATAAATAGACGCAGAGCCCAAACCGCTGGTCCTGAAGACATTAAATTTGGAGAGTGTGTTGTTTTTGGGGTGTAGGTAGGTAAGACATGGTTTTTTAATAATCCCGCGAGATCGGGACTTACGCGGGTGAAACACTTAGGAAATACTGCTTTTTGAAAAATTTGCTTTCAAAATTAACGCGCGATAAACGCTACGCCACGGGTAAGCCTCCCGCCATGACGAAATGAAGAAAGCACCTCCTCATGTTCTTACGAGTAAGGCCTCGTAATGACTATTCCTTTTCTTTTGTCTTCCCACTGAAATTCAACACTCCTAAAAAACATATAACGATACCGACAATTCATTCCTTTTTAAAAGATTATCGATTTGGCAGTGAGTAGGTATTTCCTTTGATAAGAACGCGAACGCCCTAAGCATTATGTGGATATAACATAAAAAGTCATTGTCGGTAAACGATTTGGGTTGGACCCATGCGGCGAATTAGCCTTGTAACCGGAGGTAGCAAATACAATATTAATTCTATCACTTTAGCAATACACTTTTAGGTCTAAGTACCTAGTTCATTTTCTTTCTAAGTGCTTATAGGTTCCAGTACTAATGACTGGCTTGGCTTGATGAGGTTTTTTAACTCTGTGGCTTAAGCTCACTTGGCGCAGTTGGTTAGTGCGCCCGGCTTGAAAACAGGAGGGAAATACCTATTGATTTTTCTATCAAAAGCATTTTTGAAATATGATTTTAAACTGACATGCTTAGATTACTTAGATAGTGGATATTCCAACAACGAAGTTCGAATTTCTATCCATATATTTTTAAAGGTGTGTGAGTAATTTCCCGAACAGTTTGACGTTTGGAACTGGTGAAGCTCGTCCGTCAGAGACGAGTTTGAAATGGATCACTATCAGGCGACCTTTCTACTTCTATTCTCTAATAGAGGCCAGTCCAGCTCTATGCAAACAAACATGGCTGTTTTCACTAAAAATATTATTTGAAAACGGGGTATCTAGTTACCTACCACGTTTTAATTTGATATAACATTTGTAGTGAAAACTATTTTTTTTTTCTAATTACCGTTAAGGATAACCAAACGCAACTAACATTTGATTATTCCTAACGTTGCTCGTGAGTGTACCGAACACAGTTTGTTCTTAGCGAGACCTGAAGATTACGTCATGGGTTTGAAGTTCAGCTTTCATGTTTGGATGAAATGGTTCTGAAATTGTGTGTGAATTATTAATAACATTTCAACAAAGATGTTTAGCTCCCAATTTCCAGGGCCATAGAGATAATTTTAGGTCTCTTTCTTTAGTTTGCTTTTATTATATTAGGCATTTATCAATGCCTGACGTTTCGAGGTCTTTACCTACGTCCTGCTCACGGGTAGACTGAGCTGTAATTTGTCATTTTCATTGTTCTAAAAAGTTATTAAAAACTCCCGTCTCATGTAATATCTAATTGTATCAAAACTTCGAAATTTGGAAAAAATAGTTTAATTTCATAGTAGGTAAAGTACAGTTTTCTTGTTGTGTCATCCATCAGTTAAATATTTTAAAGAAATATGCGTCGTTCGAAATTGAAACAACGACAAGGTTTGAATTTGTCTTTGTTAGGCAGGAATACTCACCAAACTAAACTTAATATAATAAATAATAGTAAACTTTGGTTAAAATAGTAAAAATAAATAGTAAAAAAGTTATAGAAGTTATGTTACAACAACTCATAGAAACCTTCTCTTTCCCTCTATGATCTTAACATCTTAATACAATACCTACTGCTTTCCTGAAACATTCGCGCAGTGTTTGCTGAATTCATTAGATAGGTAGGTGACGTTCGTGATTGTCTCTGTATCAGGGACGAAGATAATTGAGTTATTTTACCCTTTATTTAGGTACCAATTTGTGGGAGCTCGCTCGCGCTGTTGCCGAGATAGGGTAGGCTGATTAATTGATTATTGTGTAGAATTGGTAAATGAAGGTAGCGAAATCTGTATATAAATGATGACCTGAAACGACCTTATAGAATTGAAAATTGTAGATAGAGAAAGCTGGATGTGGGTAGAGAAATATAACAACGTTGCCTTGTAACAATGCCAAAAGTAATATCTAAACAACACGCGATTCAAACCGATAAAGTCTTTAATTTCAATACAACATCGCGAAAACAGAAGAAAAATCTAGAAAAATATAACTATTAGAAACGTCTTTTTCTAACAAAATGGTAAACATTGAAATGCTGGCATTAAAATTCAACATCTGTCTTTTACATTCTCACTTAAAATGACATAAGTACATCTCGCTCTTGCTTCAAACTCAAGGTAAATAAATTTACCCTGTTGTAGCCATCAAAATTCAAAAAAGGCGCGTCCAAAACTTCTAGTTTTTACATGAGACTTCACTGAATGGGCTTTGTTGATGAATCGCCTGCATATTGTCTCGTCCGCGACCGAGTAGGTAAATGAATATCTGGATTGGATCATAATGTCGTGACTATACTTTTGCAGATGGATTCTTTCATTGCTTTCCACTACAAAAACAGCACTTCTTCACTAATTTATTATTGTACTGCCAGGCAAAATTGATATAAGTAAGGGTACCTACATATATATAAACGTTTCAGAGAGTATTATACACACATCAACACCGTCTAGGGATATTCAGAATTTCTCAATTTACTCAAAAAATGTGTTTACTAACAAACAACATGTATATATTTTTGTAAAGCCTACTTATCAGACTATGATTTAGAATGCAACAAAATATTGTTTTATGCTTTAATATTTTTTTATTTTAAAAAACGCAAAAAGTGAAATAATGTTAAATTTAAGATAAAATGTCTATCTAAGGAAAAAAATAAAGTAAAACGAAATTATTAGGTTTTTTTGTTTGAAGTTAAAACTAGTAGTCAATGAAACCACCGCTGACGTTAATCACGGCCCTGCAACGGTTTTTCATGCTTTGAATCAGGTTGTCAATATCTTGCTGCGGAATATTGTCCCAGGTCCTGCTAAGATGCAAAAAAAGTTGCTCTTCAGTCGCAACATTTGGAGGCAAATTCCTCAAAGCCCTTCTTTGAAGCATATCCCACGCGTGCTCTATGGGGTTTAGGTCTGGTGACTGCGCGGGCCAGTCTAAGACCGACACGTCGCACAGTGGGCTGAAACGGGAAATCAGCGGACTTAGGAATCAAAGTTGATAATTCTATTTTTTTTAAATGGTGATCGATAGAGCTAATTAATACAATAAAAAATTGTTCTACAATAATTCTTAAATACGAATAATTCTCGAGGAAATCGACTTTGTGTGAAAAAAATGTATGAAACGACATATGTTTTGGTCTCTAGCTTCCAACTTATGGTCGATCCCGCACTTTGGGCAGCAATTTATTATAGTATAGGTCTTTACCTTTCACCTGACACCAAGAAGTCCTGCCCCGACCCGCCCTTTCGGAAAATAGAAGCGATTGAAAATGTTGTGTTTTCAAGTTACCATTTACGACCAAATCTTTACAAATTAATAAAATAAATAATAAATAAATATTGCACGACGTTACACACAGCGCAATCTAGCCCCAAACTAAGCACTAGGCTTGTACTATGGGTACTAGACAACGGATATACTACATATTATACTTTTTTTTTTTTTTGTAAATACATACATATGATACATAGAAAACACTGAATATCCCATGTCTTCGGACCGTGGTGAGTCCTAGGACATGTTGGTTTCCTCACGATGTTTTTCCTTCACCGTAAGAGCGATGTTATTAGCGCACATACCTTTTTCTTAAAGAAAAAGACATTGGTGCGCGGTCTGTCTGGATTCGAACCCACGACTCTCAGAATGAAAGCCGGGGTATCTACCACTAGACAAACACCGCTCTTTTTTGTATTTTGTATGTTGTTGGATGTGACTAGTATATCATAAAACAATGATATGACACCTATTCTACATAACTTTTTGAAAATCGTACAATTTCGAGTTAAGCTAAATGTTTTTAAACATTGAAAAAAATAACATAGTAATGTAGTAGCAAGGTAAACAACCTCTTCCAAGTATAGATATACTTAGTGAAGTAACAATAGGTAAGTACTTCACTAAATAACAATAGGTAGCCTATCTACCTATTGTATCGTAGTACTTCAGTCTTAATAATAAGACCCACTTATTATTACGTTTCTAGGAAATTGCGGCATCCTTCAAAGACTACCTGTGATAATGAGTGTCCTTGCGGTTTTACTGATGAGTTGATGAGTCCAACCATCCAGTAGATACTAGTATAGGTAAATAAATATATACGGTATTTCAATAGAAATACCGTATATATTAATGGTATCTAATAAGATACCATGATAAAATATTATAGTGATTTAGATGAGTATAGTTTAAGGTAATTAGGAACTGGGGTGTAATAATGAAAAAGAAAAATATGTTTGTGTGTCTATAATAAAAAGTTACAACAGAAATATACATATATATAGGGACATCTATTAACAATATATGAACAAAGTTAACTAAATTAATGCTTATAAATAACGCTAACTTACACTGAATTCAATTCAAATTCATATAGAGCAATGTATACATATACATGATAATTTAAAACGTCAACTACGATACTACTGTGGTTTCGGAACGCGCCCTCCGTAATATATTCACAAGATATAAATAAATGCAAACTAAAAATAAGAAATACAAATACAAGATCAATAAATATAACAATATGAGAAAACTAAAATCAACAAATTATTCTATTCAGAATCGCTATCTTGGAAATTACTTACATCAATAAATTCTGTTTCAGGAGTTTCATTCAGAAGAGGCATCAGGAGATCAAGACATTTTGGAGAGAGAGACATTCTAGTTTTCTGGCTCATTCGCGGTCTTATAATGCTAAGCTTTGGATCGGAAGACAAAAGAAGGTTATGGAGAATATCCTCATTTGTCGCAACCCTGCTATTTTTTCTAGAATGACCCTCTCTGAATTTTCTAAAATCTTTATTACGGGCTTCTGATGCTTCTTCTGAAAGCTTACCAATAGGCAACAAACCAAAATGTTCAATAATGTTAGCTCCATGCATAAGTAATTTATGCACGCTAGATGGCATATAATACCATGGGTACAATCGAACATAATTGTCTGCTGTCTCTTGGCAAAACTGTGAAAATTTTGAAACATTCACGTGTTCTCCAGACGCAATGGTTTGGAGAATAACGTAAAACCTTTCAATTAAATCTTCATTAAGACCTGTGATTCGTGCACTTGTCTTAAAATCTCTAAAAAATCTTCTCGCCGTGTTTCCATCATTAGTAGTACCCGCTCCCTGCTTCACGATGTCAATATGTAGGCCACAAGTTTCCTTAAATTCTTTTTGAATTGCTTCTTTTCTTTGTGTTAACACGGCTCGAAGATCTCCTCTGGCACTCCATTTTTTAAAATCAAGCCTGTAAGCTGCAACAAAACAAACACAATTACTATTGAATATCTAAACAAAAATGCAACTTTCTTATATTGACAAAAAGTAGATGATTTATACCTATATGAAGAAGGCATTCCATACATCTTATCCAGCCGTGTAATGAAGATAGTCCGTACTGGTATATATCCTCATTCTTTGGTTTCCTCCTTACCGCTTCTAAATCGTTCATCTCCGATGGCCTGGCACTACATATATCGCAAGCTGCAGAAGACGTCTCGGATATGATTGAGGTAATCTTACCGTCAATCATAGTAAGTAATAAATTGTGGCCAATCGTTGTCTCTTTGTAAATTGTGGGCATCAGTGTTGCGATCTCCTTCTTTATTCTATTCATCTCTGTTGTTACCACTTCTTTGGTTTCTCTTATATATTTAAAAGATATTGGACGGCAGTAAAATGTAGATGAAGGTCTGTCGTTTTCCCAAATCACGATATTTTCTTCATTGTGCAGCTGAAGAGGCACCAAACTAGCCATAAAAATGCTGGAATCGTCGAATTCTCCTCTTTGTTTATAATTACTCTGCCCTGAAGCTCCATCGAATCCCCATTTGCTAGTAAGCTTCAACTCTGCACGGGAATCTGCTTGAATGTTATTAGCTTCCATTATTCGTGTGATGGTTAAGTTCAAAAGTGCCTGTAATTTAATTTGAGCGCCATCTTCACTTATGCTGATGTCTTTTTTGGGCGGATAACAATCTTCTTTTGCTTGTTTTATCGCATAATAGGATGGATAAACTTCGCATCCTTGCTCACTTGCAGAGTCCCTTAAATTTATATACTGCCACTTAGATAGTTTAAGGGATACAAGAAGACCCAAAGCCTTATCGGGAGTGTAGGCTTCTTCTCTTTTCTTTCCCTTTAAACTCGCTTCTACTTTAGCTGCATCTTCTGGGTGTTTCATAAGGTGATCTAAAATTTTGCTTACTCGTAATTCTCCACTGTTACGAAAGGCCCTCACTGCAGTAGCACCCGATTCTTCAGACGAAAGCGATTTGTCAAGTGAATGACTTATACGCCTTCTCTTTTGCCGTTCACCCAAATTTTCAAACTGCTTTCTGGGTGTGAAGGTCGAAGTAGATGCTCCCGAAGTGCTAGGTTGAACATTTTCTTTCTGAGCATCAACCGGGTCAATTTCTTGAAGAATTTCATGCACATTTTCTCGAGAACACACTACATTCGGCCACTCTATTGAACTCTCCAACCAATCTCGGTGTATTTTTAAAAATCTTTGTAGGGTCCTATTTGCCTTCCGCCACTTCAAAACTATTTTCGATGAATATTTCTGGCAAAACTTAACTAACTGTCCACTTTCTTCTTCATTGATCTCTTTTCCCAATCTCTCCTTTAAAAGTTCAAAAAGTTTTGCAGAGTCTGAAAACGAGTCTAATTCAGTTCTCATCAACACAAACAGGTCAATATTGTTCACTAAATTCTCCATTATCACCACGAATATTGAAATGTTTATGGGACAAATGACAAAATCCGAATGACTGTTGCAATTACATTACATCCCTTAAATAGTCGCACCCCCAACAACCTACCTAACATGCCATATTCATAAAGTACCTATCTAATCCCCTTTTACAACTCATCAGTAAAACCGCAAGGACACTCATTATCACAGGTAGTCTTTGAAGGATGCCGCAATTTCCTAGAAACGTAATAATAAGTGGGTCTTATTATTAAGACTGAAGTACTACGATACAATAGGTAGATAGGCTACCTATTGTTATTTAGTGAAGTACTTACCTATTGTTACTTCACTAAGTATATCTATACTTGGAAGAGGTTGTTTACCTTGCTACTACATTACTATGTTATTTTTTTCAATGTTTAAAAACATTTAGCTTAACTCGAAATTGTACGATTTTCAAAAAGTTATGTAGAATAGGTGTCATATCATTGTTTTATGATATACTAGTCACATCCAAAAACATACAAAATACAATTTGTAAAGATTTGGTCGTAAATGGTAACTTGAAAACACAACATTTTCAATCGCTTCTATTTTCCGAAAGGGCGGGTCGTGGCAGGACTTTTTGGTGTCAGGTGAAAGGTAAAGACCTATACTATAATAAATTGCTGCCCAAAGTGCGGGATCGACCATAAGTTGGAAGCTAGAGACCAAAACATATGTCGTTTCATACATTTTTTTCACACAAAGTCGATTTCCTCGAGAATTATTCATATTTAAGAATTCTTGTAGAACAATTTTTTATTGTATTAATTATCTCTATCGATCACCATTTAAAAAAAATAGAATTATCAACTTTGATTCCTAAGTCCGCTGATTTCCCGTTTCAGCCCACTGTGCGTCGTGCTCCTCTAGCCAGCTGGTCACCACTCGCGCAGTGTGCGGACGGGCGTTGTCGTGCATGAGCGTGAAAACTTGGCCCATTTGCAGTCGATGGGGATAGATTATTGGTGCTAGCACCTGATTACGGTATTTTTCGGCAGTCATAGTGTTTCTGATCCAAACGAGGTCTGTTCTTCCACCAATACGAATTCCCGCCCAAACCATAATTGTTCCGCCATGGTATGGATGGACCTCCTGAGGGTGTTGCAGACGGTTGTCACGACCAGAAGCTCGCCATACGCGTACTCTACGTGAATCAGGATGAAATCCGAACCGGGACTCATCGGTAAACAACACTACCGACCACTCGATATCTTCCCAAGGCAAATGTTCTCTAGCCCACTGTAATCTTCGTCCACGATTTCCTCTGCGTAGTGCTAGAGTACGAAGCGGCCTGCGAGAATGAAGGTTAGCCTCGTGCAGTCTTCTCCTCACAGTTTGGTCACTGACAAGCACCTGGTGGTCTGACTGGAGCGTTTGAACCAACTGCATGGCCGTAACATTTGGTTGTCTTCTCGCGGCCACTTGCAAAAATCGGTCTTGTCTTTGGGTAGTTATCCGCTTTCCGCCTGGATGCCTTTCAGCCACTTCACCAGTAGCACGATAACGTGACCACAATCTTGATATCACGTTTTGTCTTGTTCCAATCTCCTCGGCAATACTCCGTTGAGTAGCCCCAGCTTGGAGCATTCCTACTGCCCTTAACATTTCGTTTCTTGTTAAATGACGCCGCTGCATGATGCATACAGTTGTATTAAATTGTAATTAATCAAAAAAAAAATATTAAAACTTCAATTTGTTTAAACAAAATGCTTAAAACTGCGTTAAGTAAATTTAAACCTTCGAACTCGCTACAATAATTGCCGCGCTAATCTTATGTTTTTAATTATTTTTTTAAAATTCAAATTTGGAATCATACAATAAGGCCTACACAATAAGGTTCCATTAAAATATTTTTAAATCGGCCAGTATTTTTTAAGTTTAAGAACTTTATATAAAATATCCCTAGACGATGTTGATGTGTGTACCTAGCCATTTAACCCCGTGGTAAGCGACTAAGCTTTGTTACGGTGACTAGACAACAGAGAGTATTCCTCATTGATTTAACTTCAGTAGGTAGGAATTATAGAATAATTATTATCTGATGAAAAAAAAGACGAAAACAAGCTTAAAAAGCTTCAAAGCTTTGTCAAAAGTCTTACATTTGTAATTTCTAATATCCAGAGCGATGTCCCTTCTGACCGGGTTCGTGGTCCGAACCCGCGAGACAGCCGGCAGCTGGCTCGGCTACGTGTCCCGCTCGGACCCCCGAGGGGCCCTCCCCGCCTGGCTTGTTAATAGGTAAGTTCTGGAATAATAGGGCAAGTGTTGTTTCAACACTAATGTACGAGTCCCTGATGCCTGCCGCCGCACCTACCTAGTTCACTAACGTAATAGTCGAATTAAAACACACTTCGTAGGTGGCAGGCAACCATTCGCCATTTCATTGTTTCTAAGTTTGTGCTCTGTGGTTTTTTTTAATTTATTTTATGAACGATAGATGAGCGTGTGACTGCTATGTCACTTGCTGGTAGTAATATTGTCTAAGATGTAGAAAGGTCCTCCAGAAGAAGGAAGACGGCAGTGGAACAAGATCCGACCCGACTTCCTTAGCAGCTTTTAGCTATGACTTAGGCCAGGGTTGATTGGCGGTCGTGGATGAATGGCACACCGCTCCCACGTCCCTGACAATAGGGCAGAAGAGAAACGGTGGAGTTTTAGTGAGTAAACCCTTGGCCGCATACCATCTCAGGCCAAGGGGTGCCTCACACACCCGCCAGTCGCCTTTTACGACGGGCGCGGGATACCGTAGCCATATTCTTTTAGACCCGGGCTACATGGTAAACCCGGGCTACAGAATAAACCTGGGCTACGAGGTAAACCTGGGCTAAAGAATAAACTCGGGCTACGAGGTAAACCCGGGAACCAAGGTAAACACGGAAAACGAGGTAAACCCGGACTCCAGGGTTTTTGACCCGGGTTACCGGTTACCCGGTTACCTCGTACCTCATATTTTTATTTTCATTATTTCTAGAGTAACAGCCCAACTAGCGCCCCGACTAGTACACCAGCTACACGCGGCCTCGCGCCGCTACCCCGGGTGGAAGGCTGTCACAGACCTGCCATATCACAAGCCTTGGAGGCATCCCGAGCAAGTGCCCTCCTACAGGATATCACTTGATGACGTAAGTATAGTTTTACCTACATGTAACAAATTAATATGCATCTGTGGCTTAACTTGGTTAGGTCACTGAAGAAAAGTACTGAAATCTTAGGGTGAAATCTGTTATCCGGGTGCAGAGGTCAATACTCTGCACCCGGATAACAGCGATTTCAAAAAAATATTCAAAATCTCAAAGTCGTAGACCGAAACTTGTTCCTTGGGATGTCAGGAAGTAGCCCTGATCCGCTTCCATAATTCGTTCCCAATAACCCTGTATATTCCCTATACTATGTGTGTCCTAACCCCATTCATACAAAACAAACTTTTTGTTACACCTATTTTTTTGTTAACTTATTAACACAAAATTCTTGAGTGCTTTCTACTTAAGTGAATTGAATTTCGTTGTTCATTTTCTATCAATTGAAAGTGTTATTTTATTATTTACATTGAGTATTAGGCTTTTGTCGGCTAAATTGGTTTTTTATGTATTTCCTATACCTTACATAAGTACTTACCTACTACTCAAGTATCATGTCAAAATTAGAACCCAAGAAAAATAATAAATAAATTCTGTGAACATCACACAGCTAGGGTTGCCAGATGTCCGGCTTTAGCCGGACATGTCCGGATTTTTACAGTCGTGTCCGGCCAAATATATACAAGTCCGGCCTGTCCGGCTTTTGTCAGGCTTTTGGTTAACCCCGTCAGAGTCACGCGGACACGCAAAGCTCCGTACAAACTGAGGTAAATTCACTCGCGCTTTCAAAAATACATGGTAAATTAATAAATGATTTTTTTTTCATACATTTCATTACGCATAAACGCTTGTTGGTTAAAGGTACCTAAACTTTTGTAAATTCATAAAAGTACATAGGTATACTTTTTATAAACAAATAAAGATAAAGCCTGACACATTGGGCCAGATGAAAATCCAATGTGTCAGGCTTTCGGGGCAAAATGTCCGGCTAAATATGAATCTGTGTCAGGCTTTTTCATTTTTGGGCCTGGCAACCCTACACACAGCACAATCTAGCCCTAAACTAAACACTAGGCTTGTTCTATGGGTACTATACACCGGATACAATTATACTTTTTTTCGTAAATACTTACATACGATTCATTGAAAACACCCAGACCAGAAACAAACATTTATTATTTCTAAGCATAAATTTAGCAACAATTGCGTCCAATTCAAGGATCATGTCAAAAGTAGAACCCAAGAAGAATATACATCTTAATTCGAGACAATGCATGAAGGCATTATTCTTGTATAAGACTATACAGGGTGTTTCGACAAGGGGCCGAAAGGGGGTTGTTCTAGACTGACTTCTAGACTAAACTGTCTTTATTAGCCGGCACAGTGCCAAGGATAACAGTAGTTATAAATGCCCACCGGAAATGTTTTACAAACTTCTAGATACTTAATATTGATACTTGTACAATGTACTCATGAGAAAGATACAATGTACTCGTCAAATTTAATCTATATCTGTTAAAGGCTGTGACTGACTGGCTGATTAACGCACAGCCTAAATCGCTGATAGTTTAGACCTAAAATTTGGAGAGTATATTCTTTATATGATGTAGGCATCAGAAAAGAATGGGTTTTTGAAATTCCCACAGATACGGGACTAAATTCAAAATTTAAAATTCAGACTGACTGCCTGAACTATGTATCACAACCTGAACTGCTAGTCCTAGAGACATGAAATTTAGAGGATGTGTATGAATCCATTAAGAGAGTGTTTTTGGAAATTGCCACGGGACCAGGACTAACGCGAGTGAAACAGCAGGGCACAGCTAGTGAACGAATAAATTATTTACACTGTTGCCTCACACGGGCGGGGGTTGTGGTAGCTCTGTGATCGCATTACATAAACATGGGCCAAGTTCCGCAGGGCCAACTTTAATTTAAAATTACAGAGAAGAACATTTTCAACTTTTTGTTTTCGTTCCAAAACTTTGTATTCGAGTGTGTCAGTAGGTTACTAAGTATTACAATAGTAGGCCGATTGGGTAAACTGTGGTATTACCACGGAACAAACAGGTTATTACCATTGTAGAGTTGTACTTACATTGTATACGCAAGCCCGCCTGTTTTCTTCTGTTTTCGCGCTGTTGGATTGAAATTAAACTTATTTTTCGGTTTTATCACGGGTTATTTTTAGCATTGTTTCAATGATCAACGTTTCGATGCCTTTACATTTACAGGTCTCTTATTCATTATAGACCTTTTAAACCACGCGATGAAAACCGTTTTTTTTACTTAACCGACAGTTTTATTTATGTGAATAAAGATACTTCCTAAGTACAATGAACATCATTAATCAAATTGTTTACAAGATTTTCATGTAAACTTTAATTCAGCGTAAAATCTCTTGAGCCTCAAAATCCTACCAAGTTTATATTCTGAAATCACTCTAAAGTTTCCGCGTTGTATCGATTTTGTTCTGCTGATCGGGGATTACTCTTAAGTGGCGAGTTGCTGAAGCGATTGTTTGATTTTATGTAACATACCAGCAGTGTCACGCGGCTTTACTCGCAATCTTTAGGCAGTTTTACAGCCATAGAACTGGAATGGTCTCTATTAGAGACTAGAAGGAGAAAGGTCGCCTGACAGTGATCCATTTCAAATTCGTCTTCACCAGTTTCAAAGTCAAACACCTTTAAAAAGATAGATCAAAATGTGAACGTCGTTGTTAGGATACACCTAATACTTAGTTTTTTTTTAATTTTAGACTATATTTGACACATATTTCTAAAGAAAGAATGTCAAGTACATATAAGTAACAAAAACGCCAGATTAAGTCTGAAATTAAAAAAGTACTATAGGCAATCTAAGTTTACATCTTTGTCTACTGCGGGGTGCTAGTTTGAATATAGAGATGAGACAATTGTAAGGTATTCAGTTTGTATACGTTTCATTCCGAAACATGTTCTTAGCTAAGTTGACGACCTCTGTGGCGCGTCGGGGTTAGGCCCGACTGCATAGCAGAAGGTGGCGGGTTCGTTTTCCGCCGGGTGCAAGTATTTATGCTTAAAAATAAATATTTGTATCTGGTCTAGGTGATTTCTATGTATGATTTACAACAAAAAAGTATAATACGTAGTATATCCGTTGTCTAGTACCCATAGTAAAAGCCTAGTGCTTAGTTTGGGGCTAGATTGAGCTGTGTGCAACGTCGTGCAATATTTATTTTATTTTAAGCTATTGCATAGCTTTTATCGCGGGCTTTGAGCGCGGCGACCGAATCAAGAAATTCCGTAACGAAAATAAAACCTAACACCCCCCACTCCGCCTACCATGTAGGTATAGCTATGCAATATTTATTTATTTATTAAATCTGTACTACATTCCAGTGCGTAGACCCTGACGCTCCCCCACCGCCTGAAGAGCCAAAACCAGAAACATCAAAGTCGAAGCTGTTCGTGCCCCAACCAGCGATAGAGAGTCACAGCGTCGAGGACCTCGGAGACATATCCTCGGAGTTCAGTGTCGAGGTGGAGGAGGACCACGATCTCATGCATGAGAAGAGGAAGGGCAAGTTTTACAGGTCAGTTCTGTAGCTATTTTGTCATGTAAATTAATCTATATCTATACTAATACTAGCTGACCCGGCAAACGTTGTTTTGCCTTATAAATTATAGATAGTAGCCGATTCTCAGACCTACTGAATACGTATACAAAATCTCATAAAAATCGGTCAAGCCGTTTCGGAGAAGTACGGTAACTAACACTGTGACATGGAAATTTTATATATTAGAGATTATAAAGAGGTAACGTTGGTAACAATTATGTATTTTCCGGGTAATCTCTAAAACTACTAGATCGATTTCAAAAATTCTTTCACCAATAGAAAGCTACATTATCGAGGAGTAACAAAGGCTACTTTTAGTTTTCGATATTTTCACGGGATCGAGACTTACACGACTGAAACGCGAGACTCTTCTTGTATAAAAGAAAGTCGTGTTAGTTACACTATTTATAACTCAGGAATGGCTGATCCGATTTGGCTGAAAAATTGTAGAGAGGTAGCTTAAAACCAGGAGACGGACATAGGGACACACTTTTTTTTGGCAAAGATCGCCGGGTCAGTCATTACATAAATAAATATTGCACGACGTTACATCTAGCCGCGCAGCCGAGCGAGCGGCGCAACAGCGCAATCTAGCCCCCAAACTAAGCACTAAACTTCCACTATGGGTGCTTTAGCGATTATGCGATTTATTTTTAGCACTAGCGCCATCTAGTAATAAACTGGCGTCAGTGTCCTTGCGTTTGCAGATTTCACTTGATCCAGTTTTTATTTTAGAGTTCCGTGCCCAATTGTGATAATAGCACGGACTCCTTCGTGCGCGAGTCCGACTCGAACTTAGCCGGTAAATAAATGTTGTATTATAATTCCTCAGGTTAGTTAAGTCGATGAAGAATAGACGGAAAAGTGTTCAAGTAGCGAAGAGTGCTGATAATCTCGTGGATAAACCTCTAGAAGAGAGACAGGAGAAGAAGAAGTCATTTAAGTTCCATCGGAGGTTTAGTCTTAGTAGAGGACGGGAAGATTGAGGTGTTGTGACTATATCATATTAACATGGAGCATGTAGGTGTATAGAATTGGAGAATTGGACTACTCACACGGTGGAAATTGACAAATTGATTGGTGGTAACATGAATTATTTTGAAAACTGTCTTATAATGTTTGAAAACGTATATTATTTACAATGAATAACATATATAATACTTCTTATGTTTTATTGTTCAAGGCATTTTTACTAAAAATATTTTACAGCATCATCAAAAAATGCAAAATGATGATTTGATCATGCAGTTCTCATTGAAAAATATTTCGAATAACATACTTATAGATATTTAAATAAATATTGCCTGACGTCACACACAGCTCAATTAAGCCTTAAACTAAGCACTAGGCTTGTACTATGGGTACTAGACAACGGATATACTATATATTTGACTTTTTTACCATAATATCTCTGCACACGATTATTGTTAAGGTATTATATAATATCACATTTTTTGCAGCAAAAAATCAAAGCTTTACTTGATGAAGCATACTCGAGGTGATTTATTTAAAGGCCCTTAGTGAAATGACATGGAAATTGGTACTGTGTGAGTGGTCCATAGAGATGTATTAGGTAAGGTTTGTTTAAGGTCAATCTGCTACTTTATCAAGTAAGAATTAACAGTTTGCGGATAAATAACTCTGAAAGAATTATTATATTAAAAATACATTGCTATTTTTTTTATTACTAAAAGGCTGTATTTAGTTAACGTTTTAGTAGATGGGTTATTGGTAGTGAAGTTTGAACCACTTATTCTAAACTTTGAAATTTTGCAATCTTGTACAGTTTCGGTGAGAACCTGATGATGCAGCCAAGAGTGGCTTCTTACGTACAAATCCATAAAATATACGATAAATATTATAACACCTAAGAAAATTTGATGATCAAATCGACTACTTAATTAATAAATAATTAACCTATACCAAACTAATGTAAAAAGTCATAAAAAAATCTAATCGTACTATTTTAGGGTTAGTGTACGGTACACCACACTAGAATTTCGCGTGGTTGTCGCGATGCTGATTCGAAATTGGTCGTTTCAGTGTAAGTATTATTTCTTTTCACCACATCTAAATGACATTCTTGATCCGGTTATTTAAAAAAACAGTACTATTTTTTTATTAAAATCTATATGAACTTAGTTTTTTAATTATAGACTATTCGAGACATATTTCTGAAGAAAAATGTCAAATACAAAGACGCAAAATGTCAGATCGTCATCATCATCCGAGCGTTGTTCCCGGTTGCATCTCTCTCGAGAGCCCGGGGTCCGCTTTCCTACTTTTACGTCTCCACTTCGCACGATCTTCGGCATCCCGTGTAGTGAGGCCATTTGCACGCATATCCGATCTTACAACGTCAAGCCAGCACTTCTTGGGTCTTCCCAATCTGCCGCGGCCGGGCGGAGGCGCCATGGCAAGACATTTGTTTCCCACGTAACTAGCCGGTTTCCGTAGAACGTGGCCGTACCACCGTAAGCGGCATTCTTGCAGCAAAATGTCAGATCGTAATCTGAAATTAAAAAAACGCTTGGTATTGTTAGAAATAAAGTTTATCATTTTATTCTTTTCTTTCCAGTATAAAGTAGCAAATTGGCTAGATGTGAGTTGGAGAGTAAGGTTTTGTATTGAAAAAGATTGGCTGTAGAATAAAACGTTATATTTGTAGTTGTTAAGGGTTGTACTTGTAACTTTATAATTATAAAAATACTTATTGTAAAATTGTTTGTATAAAATAAATTAGTCATCGTGCAAATGTGACAAAATGACTACTTCTCTTAAAAATAAATCTTAAGTATTGAAATTACGATTTGAGCTCCATTTCATTCAATTTACTCCATTTCAAAAAATGCAGTGTTGAATTTAATACATTTCAGAAAATGGAGTGTTTAATTTAGTCAATTTCAGAATATGGAGGAAACTATCTTCGATAGTCAATTTCGAAAAATAAATCAGAATACAAAATATTTCTATTTCCTATGCCCGCAAAAGACATTTATGGTACGTCTGTGGAACCGATCTATTTTCGGAAGTTTATTTTCGAAAAATAATAAATATAAATAAGTACACTTGAATTGAGAACTTCCTCCTTTTTTTTAAGTCGTTTAAAAATAGATTACAATACTTGTAGGTGCAGTTCTTTATACTATAAGTGTCGTTATTCTAACGCACATTCAATCATATCAATAATGACAAACTCATAATCAATTTAAAATTAATGTTGGTGTACCTAATTGTCTTTTTTAATGTTCTTATCTGTACTTATTTAGGTGTAAAATGTACTTTAAATAATTTTAATGCTTAATTGTTTTCCTACCATTAAATGTAACTTTTTTTTCCACTTTTTTTTAAAGTGTTTCCTACACTTGGATGACAGATTCTTTGAAGAAATGCTTTCCAAAAATTTGCATCCGACAGGACTTGAACCTGCCATTCCGTGTCATGGGCAATTGTCTTTTCAAATCCTGTCGGGTGCAAATTTTTGCAAAGCATTTCTTCAAATAATCAGTTACATTTCTTTTATAAATCTTTGTTTTATAGCCTACTAACTTAAAAGTTAGCCAAGATACTAAAGTATCTCCATCTACCCATTGTTAAAATATGCCCGTATTGCCCGTGTTTACATTTTTTGTTTGTACCTAGTTCGATTGAAATTGTAAGAAATTGAACAGTGATTGGCAACGCGACACTATTGTTGTGTTTTTATCGTACGTATCGGTTTTACATTATGAAAAGATTAGTAAGTACTAGGACATAATCTGAATTCAGCTTTTTTGTCACATACTTAGGTAAGTAATGTTTAGGTATCTACTGGCTTACAAACTTAAATTGCGAATTTCAACAAAGGAAACCTAGTTCAAGGATTTTTAGTAGCAATTGAGTTTGAAGGGAAATTTCCACAGATACTTACTTGCTTTTATGATTGTTAAATACACTATTTTGTAAGCTTAATTGCTGAAGAACAGATTATCTTCAAGAAATATTTTAAAGGAAAATTACATCAAAAATTCAAAATTCACTCGCGACGAGGCTTTTAACGAACTAAATCACGCGAGTTCCCACCCCGAGCTATGAATTTAAGAATATGTATGTTTGCCTTGTCTACTATTTTCGACTTAGGCTCATCTGCAAGAACCACTTTCAAGTGATTTTTTGAAGATGTAATGTATTGTTTATAGAAATTAAATTTTGAAAATTGAAACTGAAAAATAAGTTTAATTTTTATCCGACACCGCGAAAACAAAAGAAAAATCGATGTATTGTTTCTTAAAAATAATTCATATAGACATAGATTATCTCCAGTTAAAATAGCGACAACTTAGTTAAATATCTACCTTAGTATTTAATTAAGAATACATGTTTAGTAAAGAAAATGTTATCTTTCTCGTGTATTAAGTATTTATTATCAAATGTGGTGAATTATCTCTCTAATATAAGTTAAACTGTGCCTTTCATTTAGGTACCTACTCATTATTTTTCCAGTTGTGTGATATTTTTAAATAAAATCTATGTACAAATCTGCAATAATTATACATATTATACCTACTTATATATGATATATCTAGATAACGTACCCAATGAACTAGAGAACTTTTAGTGGATCGAATGATACTTAACAACGGTTTTAGCCTATCAAAGGTTTTTAAATATTAACCTAATAATAATTCATAATTCATTTATTGCAATTATAAATTATTATTAATAATTATTAAATATTATTAGATATATCACCTTCTTTGTTCGTAAACTTTACTAAACGTACAATAATTGAAATTAAAACCTAAAACATACCTAATACCTACCCTAATGCTACACGGCGAAAGGGATTTTATCCCTTTTATTTTCAACAAATACCTAAGGGTAAAAAAGTTAAAATAAATAGAAACATTTAATAATTTTACCTACTTATAAAATGTAAAAGTTTTACTAATCTTTGTAAATGTACTTAACTTATAAGTATTCTTATTTTATTAATAACTAGCAGCGTTTCGCGGTTTCACGCGGTAAAAAGTAGTCTTTATGTTATTCTAGCGGCCTTATTCTGTGAGAAAAAAATTATATAGATCCGATGTAGACTCCAGTCAACTTTTATAAAACTACGTTGAAACTCGGTATTCTAGAAGCCAATTACATCACACAAGACAAAAAGCCTGCAGGTTGCTACACGGTACGTCACGTGACTTCTTAGCGCATCTAAAATACAAAACAACTCGCGAACCGTGTAGAAGCTAGCCGGCGTCTACACGGTTGCGGAATAAGGCCGCAGATCTCCAGCTATCTATATACATTATCTTTAGAATATTACTAGAATTAAACAATTTTTTAGTCCCATATAATTTGCAGGTTCTACAAAAATCTTGTTAACTCGTTAAGTTCGCCAATTATAAATAATTACTCACACATTTTCAGAGTACGTTAATGTACTACGTTAAGTAGTACTTACTTTTGTGATGACCTTACTTTGATGTAACAACTTTGAACTACCTATCAGCTTTTTTGTCCCGTTGACGTCAGTAGGTCCTATAGAACAAATGAGAACTATTGATTTCAATCTCTAGATAAAAACAATAAAAAATAGTTCTTCCCTTTTAAATAAAATTTGTAAAATGAACCAGTTTAAACCCCTGCTCCATTATAAATAAATTTCATTGATCTAAGACTAAAATATTTCGTAAATTGTTTTCATAATCCTGATAAAATACAACTCTAATCATTGGTTAAGCTTTCCTTACTTTGTTTAAGTATTGTTATTTTATGAAATTAAACTCATTTTTTCGTTTGTTTTCTCCAACGCAAAAGCTAGAGATCTGTAAAGAACTAAATTGAAAAAAATGCTATAATAAAAGCAACGCGATTAAAACCGAAAAAATGAGTGAAAATTCATTGTACATCGCGTAAACCGAAGTAAAATGTACTTGTTTGTTGTCTATTGCCTTGCCTTAATTAGCTAGCAAATAGTTGGTGATCGTGTTACTTATGTGTTGTTATAGTAAGAAATATTTAGCAAATGTTACCAGTTCTATTTGTTGAGCCAGTTAGCGTAGGATACAATGTTAAAATTATATAATGGTGATACAATTTAACTGTTTTTTTTTTATAATTTTATAACCCCTTTTTAAAAGAATTGAATAGTTTAGGACATTGCACACAGCTCAATCTAGCCCCAAACTAAGCAAGTTTGCTTGTAATATGGGTGCTATATAATATTCTCCATTTTAATACTTTTTTTGATACATACATTTGATTCATATAGTTAGTAGACAACTGGAAACAAATATTTTTGGTCGACATTAAAACTTGTCAAACTGGAATCAAACTTTCAACCTTCTGCGTAGCAGCCGGGTATTCGCCAGACGCTACACGGAGGCCTGCATGTCTTTGACGTAGTAGTGTTCTATTGGAACCCACGCCCTTCCAGCTCGCCGCTCTAAGCTTTGTGGGCTCAAACCACCGCATTGAAAGGTTACTTCCAGACGGTTACTTATTATGAAATTTCCCAAGTGACAGTTTTAATCAGACAAAAACAGTTGATTAGTAGGTAAGGTAGTAGGTAAGTAGGTCATTGATAAACACTATCAAAATCGAAATAATCAAGTAACTAACGTGTTTCTATCTATCCTTTTTAATGGCCGAGTGAACACATTAATAACGCCTTTTCAAATATAAAGTTAACAATCCCCCTTACAGTGTGAAAGGCTACGGACCGCGTAGCGCGTCTACGAAGGTTCCTTGCTATGAAAACTCTTTAGTGATTTTAAGAAAAATAATAAATAAAATATTTTCAGATTGAGCTAGAATATTAAATAATATATTACTAATAAATTACTGTTATTTAATTGTGTATTTTTACTGTTGATTATCATTATTTTATTTTATTTTTACGCTACGATTAAAAACTCATCAGTGGTGCGGCAGTGATTTGAATTTTAAAACAAATGTGATTTAACTTTCTTGGGTTTTAAGTTCGAACTAAAACAAATGACAATTTAGACAATATTACTCGCAAGGAAAAGGAAAGAAAATCTTTAACAAGGGTGAGTAATTAATATTACCCTTAGGTATATTATTAAAATTGTAAGTAGGTACTTATTTGGTTTACATTACATAGAAGATATTTTACTGGTTTTTAGTACCTTTGTATGTGAAATCCTATATTTTGAGAAAATTACTTTACTCATAATTTTGTACATATGTATTTTATCGTAAGTGGGATCATATACAAAAAAACGGCATTAAAAATAATTTCAGACAACTTTACTACAACTATAACACAATTTATGTTAAGATTTAAATGAAAATTTGACCTTAAGTAATTTTTGTACATGTTAATTTGGAAATCAATTTATTTATTTTATTTAACTTCCCAAATTCAAACGGTTCCGACATTTAGATACTTGAACAAGAAGAGTAGGTAAGGCAAGGTAGAGGTATAGTTTCTAAGTAGGTCTACCAATATCAACTTCGGTTAAAGAAAAAGCGCCTGTCGTTTTTCTAATAGCATTGTAGTGCACATAGAAATATGTGTAAGATTGTCTGCAGTATCCTACTAGTATGTTTTTTTGAGGCCATCGGACAACAATATTTATCTATCTATTATTGATTTTGTGACCTTTCATACATAATCGATAAATATAAACTAACAACCGAATGACAGGTCTACAAAATGATAGATTATTCATTCATTTATTATTCAATCAGTTTACCCGTCATATCTATATCTATAATCAGTTGGGCATATGTAATAGGTTTACCGTCTACACCTATTTTTTTATTGTTGTGAGCTTATAGTGTCCCACTGCAATGCAAAGGCCTCTCCACTCCGCTTACTTCTTCTAGCCTGAGCTAAGTTCCTGGTTGTATCCCTCTCGGGATCCCGTGATCCGCTAAGACCCTAAATTATTTGGGGTTGGCACAGTATCATCATTGACCCTACTGCGGGTACCTACTGCAAATATGTTTGGCAATATTTGTACGGCCGGCCACCTGCTGACACCAACCCTCCTAGGGATCAAGCAGTCTATCCACCACCGCGCGGGGAGAACTCAAGGTTTGCTAGTCTCCCTCAGATCCCTTAGTCGGGTTTTACGACACCCACGGGAAGAGATGGGGTATCCCTATTTTATGCCGGGGATACAAGGTCTACACGGCTTACATTGTTCGCGATAAATTTCCTATTTTTCAGGAACTTCTCCATTCGATCTCGCCACTTTTGCCCCCCTACAACGGAAGTGGCATACACTTCCGTTGGTGGGGGGCAAAGACAATTGTTATTTTGATCCAAAATTCATTTGGCATACGGCTGACAAAGAAGGCCCAGTTTCACTTCAATGTAACGGCTTTTTCGAGACGTCAGTATTCTGAAAACAGTCAGTTTGTCTACCTAAATAACTTTTTTTAATTCTAAGCAGATGTCAAAGAAGCAAAAGGAACAGAACGACCTGCTCTTGCCGGAAGACCAGCAGAACTTGGAGAACATAGAGTCAGCTCAATGTGATGACGATGATGAAGATGTGCTTGACAATGAACACCAGCTCGTCTGCAACCAACTCTCATACGGTATAGGTATATCTCTACGTTTTTCGCTTTTGTCGTTTCCAAAATCTATATAAGACCAAAGATTTACGTTTAAAACATGTTGAGTTGAGTTAAGCCCTAAATATAAGTGGAATTAACTTCTTCTTTTCGTATATAGTGGCTCACCTAATGCTAGAGTTGCCAGGTCGCGCTAAGGCCTCTAATTTGACCTAACAACTGCTATCAGTGATAACAACCGTGACCAACTATACTTAACGGGCCTTCCGAAGCACAGAGCAAGGAGCTCGACAAAAGGAATTTAGAGGCCTTAGAGCGACCTGAAAAACTCTAACACACACCACTACACGAAAAGAAGATTGAATGAACTAATCTGTCCTTATCTTTGCCTTCAATACCCTCGTGTAGCGGACGCAGTGTTCTCAGCTTGTATCGTCGCTCCGAATGTGGTGTCTGTATGGCGCGGGACTTGGAGCCTCATGGACAGACACGCTCAGTTCATTCCGTACGCACAGACGTATCTGCTGGGGATATTGGTCCATCTGTGCTTTGCATTCGTTAGGTAACTGATGATAAACTATTTAAACTTACTTTGGTCAAAACAGCTGGCGCTAATGTAAATTTTTCTTACCACCTGTAAATCATTTTTATCTTCTCTTCTTCGCCTGGCCTTATTCCTATTTTGAATTGGGGTCGGCTAAAAAAAACAAGTTAAATGCTTGTTTTTAAACCAAATAAAGGATTACACAACCTTAGTGCTAGGTGCTAGTTAATATTAGGAATGGTGGCCTCGAGACTAAGCAAGGTGAAACCTGTATTTTAGGACTAGAGCGTAAATCTTATAAAGGCTTATAATAACATGGCGGCGCGGCGCCACCACGAGTTTGAACTCCAAAAATAAGAATAATGCGTCCCTTTTATTCTTTCGCTTTAGCTCGCTTGGCGCAGATGGTTAGCGGTTAGGAAAGGTCGTGGGCTCTAGTCCCGGCAGTATTGAATTTTGGAACAAAATTATCTTTTTTTCGGCATACAAATTTTTCCGGGGGTGTGGGTAATACAAAACGAATAAAATCTTCGAAAAAAATAACATAAGCCTGCCATACATCGCGGTATCGTTGCGTTTTTGTCATATATCACGTTCGGTGTATAGGTTAAATATTTGTTTTATTTTATTTTTAGTTATTTGTTGTTATAGCGGCTACAGAAATACATCATCTATGAATATTTCAACCGCTATTACGATTCATGAGACACAGCATGACAGACGAAAGGATTGACAAACAGTTAACAGAGTCTCAGTAATGGGGTTCCGTTTTTACCCTTTCGGTACGGAACCCTAAAGAGTAATAATAATAATTTATAATATTTATTTTGCGAAACATGGGTAGGTACAATAACATTACAAAAGATCAAGCTTTAAACCTATGAGAAAACTCTCTCTCTCTCTATTCTCTAACTAAGTGATAAATAATTGTAGTTGTAACTCTGTAATTCCCAACTCCAGGAACCATCTTCTCCAGCGCTCAGTGGTCGGTTTCTCTCCACGAACCTCCTGGTGTTGGTTCAAGGAGCGAGTGATCGCTCGTCTCTACACGTACGTCTTCATACTGTCCAACATCATGCACTGGAGGGGAGGCTGGGGCCTGTTCGATGCCACTGTCGTTAGCATTCTGCCGGAGGAAGCTGATCCACATAGGTAAGTCATCTTTATCTTTATAAGGCTTTGTCCTGACTTACTGACTGATCAACACACAGTCTAAACCGCTGATAGTAGAGTGTTGAAATTTAGAGTGTGTTTTTTGTGTGCGATAAGAAAGGATTTTTGGAAATTCCTACGGAATAGGGACTTATGCGGTGCATCTAGTACCTACATACAATTTTTAAAGTATAAATACTTGCACCCAACGGGAATCAAACCCGAAACCAGCTGCATTGCAGTCGGGCATTCAAAATCAAAATCAAAATCAAAGTACGTTTATTCATTCGGATATTAGCAAGATATCTCTTTGACATGTCATTTTTTTTTTATTTAATCTACTCTACTATGTCTTCGGATCGCGACCTCCATGACATGAGAAGAAGACACAAGAAACTCATGGGGTTTTTTTTTGTATATTTTTTTTTGCAGTAATCATGTGATTTACATTGTCGCATATATATTATTGAAGAAAAGTGGAACTGGAGCAATAATCTATACTATAATAATCCTTACTAGCATTACAAGAGCGAAAGTAACTCTGTCTGTCGGTCTATCTGTTCAAATAAGTTATAATATACAAAATAATAAACATAAAAAAAAAAAAATACTTAAAACACTATCTCATCCACAAACACACAACCCGCCCAACACCGCCCAAACCTCCCCGGGACCCACCACCAGAGTTCTGTGGTGCCAGCCTTGCATTCCTTTCCTACACTCTAGAATTTTATTATAAAATTCGTAGGTAGAACCATCATTTACTCCTTTCCATAACTTATCCTGCTACATTACCACAGAACTCCATGAATACGCCCCAGGACGAACCGAACGGAGCCGAACGAACCAAGCATTCGCGAACGCGACCGTGCCCCTGTCTGTCATTCACTTTAGTAGCCTCCAAGGAAAACAGGTCGGATCTTATTCCACTACCGTCTTCCTTCTTCTAGATGAAAATTCATCAGGGAGATACCTTGAGGTCAAACGCGCATCTATGGTGTGAAAAAAAAAATCTAGGTGGCACAATGGGCGGCGTTATCGCTTAAAGCGATATCGACATCTGAAAACTGTTTATATCTCGAAAAATTGACAAATGTTTTGAAACATCTTTTTGTTTTTATTGTTCAAGCCATTTTTACTACAAATATTTTACAAAGGGAAATACATCATCATTCAGCGCACTCGCCCGGCAAGCGAGGGGCACAGGTTCGAATCCTGTCATAGGAGAATTTTTGATAATGCATTTCTCCAATGTTTTGAGTTTTACTGATAACGGTTCAGTGACTTTTGAAGAAGCGGAACGCTTTCACAATTTTTTTTTCTATTTTATCGATATTGTTTGACACGTGAAATTTAGGTTGATGTTCGTATTTCCTAAGTCGTGTCGTTTAGTTCCGATGGGTAGGCTAGTGCAGCCACTAAGGCAGTCGTCCACCTATCTGTTCATGCTATAGTGATGCTAACCACTGACCCTGAAAGACGTAACATATTATCATTTAGTGAAACAAATGGTGAATATGACGGCCTCTGTGGCGCGTCGAGTAAAGGCCCGATTGCAATGCAGGCTCGATTCCCGCCGGGTGCAAGTATTCTATATTTTCTGGTCTGGGTGTTTTCTATGTAGTTGTAGGTATCATTATGTATGTAGGTATATTAAAAAATAAGTATAATTATGTAGTATATTTCCGTGGTCAAGTACCTACCCATAGTACAAGCCTAAAGCTTAATCTGGGGCTAGATTGCGCTGTGTGTAACGGTTTACAATATTTCTATTTATCATTTAATTAACTAATAACTAACTTACATATGTATGTATAAAAATAGAATTTATCAAAATAAATCCAAGTCCTCGACACTTAGCAGCGAGCCCAAAACGCTGACCACATAGCCACGCAGAATGGCAATGCTCATTATTAGCGCTAAATAGGTAACTAACTACATTAAATAACTAACTACATTATCTAATACGTAACTAACTATCTACATTAACGATTAACTGACTACATTATCTAATAATTAATAACTACATTATCTAATACGTAACTAACTATCTACATTAACGATTAACTGACTACATTATCTAATAATTAATAACTACATTAACTAATAACTAACGAACTACTTACATTAACTAAGTAATAACTAACTAACTACATGAACTATACAACTAACTAACTACATTAACTAACAACTAACTAACTACATGAACTATACAA
This sequence comes from Idaea biselata, assembly GCA_958496205.1. Taxonomy (NCBI): domain Eukaryota; kingdom Metazoa; phylum Arthropoda; class Insecta; order Lepidoptera; family Geometridae; genus Idaea; species Idaea biselata. The sequence continues at coordinate 2,277,602 of OY292397.1, forward strand.
CTAACTAACTACATTAACTAACAACTAACTAACTACATTAACTAACTACTCCCTCTCTCCCTCAGACCAGTCCTGCTGTTCGCAATGACCCTCATCCCGTACCTCTGCAGCATCTCACTCCGCTCGTCGCGCAACATCCTCGCCTCTCCGTACTTCCTCTTCACAGACGGGAAGGAACCCACTTACTTCTTCACTACGCGCTTCCAGACCAATGTGCTGGTGAGTTATTCTGCAGACAAGACCTAGACCTAGCAAGCATTAGATCTTTTAATGGGAAATACTCCGGCGAGAGGGATGCAACTCTCTCGGATGATGATCATCATCATTTCAGCTGTAAGAAGTCCTCTGCTGGACATAAGCCTCCCTCATAGATTGCCAGATGCTTCGGTTAAAGCGACTTGCATCCACCGTGAACCCGCGGCCTTAACCAAGTCGTCCGTCTCGTTGGTGGACGTCCAACGCTGCGCTTAATGCTTGTTGTTTGCTGCCGATGATAATAAGTGGGCGAAATACCCCACCAATATAAAATTCTCCAAAGGCTTAAAAATTCAAAGTAACATTATTACCAAGTTTTGTGCAGATCGGTAAAGAAATACGACTTGTAGAGGAGAGGCTGAAATTTACACTGTAAATTTCAGCAGAATTGAAGCATATACGCTTCGGTCACTAGGTTAATAAAAACAAAACAGTATTTCATTAGTTTTAAGTGCGTAGACATATTTTCCTTCTGGATTTTTTTAAAGATTCCCAGGCGGGTCACCTGCCATGGTCCACGCGGCCAACAATAGTTTCAAAACGTTTAGGGATTTTGAACCAAAAATGTTTACATCGGAAGCGGTGTTCAAAAGTTATTGAAATCGAGATTTTTATCTCATTTTAAATATAGACATAGATAAAATTGGATCCATATAAATCTAATACCTCCTATGTATCTAAACATTTTAGCCCTGCTAGATTAGAATAAGCACTTCCACAATACTCTATTATTTTTCTATTCATCAAGTAACTCTAAAAACCTTAAACCTTAACCTTACGTTGGTATTTATTGTATAAAATTAGTAGGCAACTAAAGTAGCAAACTTAGCAACAAACTGAAGGGCAAATAGCCCAAAGGTCAAGCTAAAATGATCAGGAAGGAAACAGGTAATTTAAATCTGGCAGACTCCTGATTTGTTGCCCGTTACGCAGATTATTATGATATCGTCTAACTAAACGCATTGTGTGCTCACTTGTCCACTCATGCTCCTCCGATTTAGCCTATTGTCAAAGATCTTCGGGGAATTTTCCTTAATAAACCTTTCGATCTGACTACAGACATGTCAGATTATGACCTTGAGTTTTTGTCTACTGGGAGGCTCCCGTTAAACATGACCCTGGCAATATACAGAGAGGCGCACAGTAGGTACCTGTGAGTTATCAAGATTGATATTTAGGGGATATACAGGGCAAGGGCCCAGGTTAGGCAGACAGAGTATGTAGTTAGAGTCTAAAGAACTACATCCACATCTGCATTCGGCCACCCTAGACGACCAAAATGATAGGACAGGCTTAGGCCTGTCTATAGAATTTCACCAGTTGACCTTCCTCAGAAGATGGCATCAGGATGATGATGGTGATTTAAGTAATTTATAGAGCTGCAGTTATATCAACGGAATTCGCTTCCAATTGTGGAAGTTCCAATTATAACCGCAATTATAACCATTAAGTCCAAAACAAACATACATAACGTCGGTCGTCATTAATACTAATCTCGACAATCAGTGTACAACAACCAAAGAGACAATAACACATCCCTTATCTCGATCCCTACAATTAGCGCGGTTTATCTGCGTAGTGTAGTTTAGCTACGGTACTAGTAGTTAGTTACCTGAGGCGGGGCGGGGGCGGGATGCGGCGATAATGCAATTAGGGTGTGCGGGCGGCCACAGTCGGTCGTTACAGCCATGCGCGGGTCCACGGCCGGGCTCGCGGATACCGTCGCAGGCGGCGGTCGCGCGCGCGCCGCTTTCCTTCACCTAGCTGACGCGGTCTTTGCCAGCGTCGTCGTTGCACCAGCCGTCGTAGCCTATTGGAAAGCAACCTGGACGTTGCTCGATCTGTATGCTCTCCCGGAATCTCCGGTCGCAAGCGCTGCAGTTTGCGCCGTCTTCGGTCTTACTTGCAACTTGGTTCTGTGCGTGGCGCAAACGCAGCTAGCTCGGGTGTTGACGCCAGCTGCTGCGCCTCATCCGTGGTGGTGGTATGTGGTGTCTCGGGCGTATACTGGCGCCGCGGGCGTGGCTTGTGTGGCTGCCTGGCGCGGAGTATGGAACTTGTTGAACGAGTGTACGGGAGACAGCGCGCGGACGCTGCTATCGACAACGGCAGCGGCAACGCTCTCACTAGCCGCTCTAAGATCGCTTCGGAACATCTGCGCTGCTCCCTTTGCCATCGCCATCGATTCGCCGCAAGATTACTTCGATGTGCCGACTATGTTCCGGACGGTTAGTGTGGCTTTGATCCCACTGTGATCTTTCTGTGTCGTCTTTGTTTTTACGATGTTATGTTGTTGTTGTTGCCATTGATGCACCAGGATTTGCTATTCTGGGATAACTATATGTAAGTTTATCATATAAGTGGCCGTATGGAATCTTCAGATAGAAAATATACTTTCTAATGACCCATTACAATCATTCACTAATATATACATACAATCACATATAATTATCGATTCCAAAACGATTTCTTTGTTCAAGAACTGTATGACGAATGTAGACATGTTTGACTGTAAACAATCAACATTTAAAAGGGATTGTTTGATTGCGTCACAATTGAGATAATATTGTAGGAATTCTGCTCCTCTAACACAATTGCAATGACTATGTTCCTATTTATTATATTGCCATATCTACGCACATAAATTCTTCTTCGACGTTTACATAGGTACCTATGTATTTACTTTTCTTAAGTAAAATATTATTTTTCAAAATTACCTATTATAAGTTTATTAAAAGCAAAATAGTACAAAAAACATTTGTAGGTAAGTACAAATCAGTTTAAAAATGTTAAACCAATTGTCTCATTTATAATTTCAATAAGCCGAGGCGGTGAAAGGTTATGTAGTCAGATTTCTATCTTACTTTTATTCTAATGTAGTAAGTTACGAGAAGAGATTTTAAGTGCTTCGGAATTTTTTTGTAAAACTACAAATAACGTGTGCTACGAGCTTTGCTACGAAGCTCTACGAAATTTGGGCATATTTACATTCGCATTCTACGAGATTTTTGCCGCAACTTATCTCTGATTAGGTATTTTATAAACCGAGAATAATTTCTGTGTCAAAATTGTATTTTCTCCTAATTTGGAATCTCTTCGAAATATCTTTAAAGTGTTGTTTGACCTACTTTTAATTCCACTGTTTTAATTCTAGATTTCTATTTGAATCTAATTTTTTATTTCTGTTTTTATTATCATTATTTTTGACTGGAAAATGTTGTATGCAAATTGATCAAATTCACACGAGTAATAAAGCGATAGTGGCAGTAGAACTTCTTAAAATAAATTGTTAGTGACTTTAGTCATAGTTTCGGATAATTTGGTTAGATACGATCATGGCCCTAGGTTTATTTAGATGATTCACAAAAATAAAATTACTTATTTAAAAATTGAAATGTTCCCTATGTACGTAGAGTTGGCTTTAAATTCTAAACCGAGGCACTCACTCCTACTTATCCTAAACGAGATATGTTGTAAAAATGTGAGGATGATGCATATGTGCAGACTTCTAGAATAGAAATACGTGGACAAATGGAAATGGCTACTCATAATGTTTTTAGGGGCCGTTCTGGTTTTACGTAAGCACTACCTACATAACAGGACATACTTTAATTACCTACATACTTTAATTCTACGAACGTACGAACGAAACTAAGAAAATCTGTCATCCGTCCTTCAAAACAATCCGAAAATAAAATATTCGAATGTCTGGATGACAGATTTTCTTCTGGAATTATCGTTCGTTTTATCGTTCGTAGAATTAAAGTAGAGACCCAGGAGAACAGGGGTACAGGGAATTAGCAGACGAAAGTAGCAATGAGCAGGCCATATAACTCGAAGGACTGATAACCGTTGGGGAGTAAAAATCCTAGAGTCTCGATGCAATGCGAAACGGAGTATTGTGGCGACCACCTACTCAGTGGACCGACGACATTGTAGCGGTCGCGAGGCGTCGATGGATGGAGATGGCTCGCGATCGCTATTCATGGCGTCGTATGGGGAAGGCCTATGTTCAGCAGTGGACGGATAGAAACTGAGATGATGATGACTGAAAGGTTTTGCTTTGCTTAATTTTGAGGAAATGGGAAAGGGGGTCTCCATTTTGATTACGTCAGCAGTAGGTACTAATTTTTTCGGATTATTCTATTTTGTTTTGAACACATTTGGCAATCCCTTCTTGAAAATACCGAAAACAATGTTATTTTACAGTTCATGAATCAATGTGTAAATCAAGTGAAAAAACCTTAATTTAATAAGTACTATATTGAGAAATGTAATGAAACCAGAATAAAAATGTTTATCTAAGCATTAGAGAGGGATTTTTGCTGACGACTGATTTTAAGTTTGTCAAATAACATTAGGCATTTTTCGATAACAATTTATTTGAAGAATACAGTTTTCCATACATTAATGAGTCATTCGTTTCGATTGTCATCCAGTTGTAAGTTTTAGTTTCATTTTGAGTGTATTGTTTGCAATTGTGCAACTACGTTCACAAAATTCTAATACAGGAATAACTCAAAGATCTATAGACGTGATGGGCCGACTAGTCGGCAGTTTTACCGAGTTTTACATGCGGCACTCGAATTTTCGTTATACCTACCTACGAATTTATTTCCATTGGTTCAAAAATACGTCTCCTGTGCAGAAATTGTGCAGTGTATAACGTCGTGCTATATTGATATGTGAACAGAACAGCCGTGAAACAGCCCTGTACGTCCTGGACTGCGTGTTCTCCGTGGGCGTGGTCGGCTCGCTGGTGGTGTTCGTGTGGCGCGGCTCCTGGGCGCTGCTCGACTTCTTCGTGTATCCGGGGGACGCGGCCAGGTCCAGCTGGTGTTCCTTGGTGAGATTTTATATACATATACCAGAAAATTTGGTGTAGCTATAATAGAACATTGAACATTTTCATCAAAGTTTTTTGAGTTCAAAGTTAATTTCAGGTGCCTAATTGTGTTATCTACTTCTAATTTGATATAACCCAATTATATTTCTATATTGCTCAAATTTGTCAAGATACTCGACAATGAGGAATACTAACAAACTTAAACAGATCAGCGCGAGCGCGTTCCCTTTTGCCTAATGTTGGTCTATCCAATATAAAAAAAAGTACAAAATAGCAAAAAACTGACTTCATATTTTATGTACAAAACATGTAGTTTGGCTGTTTACGGAGTAAATCAGATACTTAGTTTGACTGCCTGACTTCAGATTACATAACAGATAAGTCGGTGGCACTGTATGTTATTAAGTATTTTTTAACAAATGTCTACCATTTTATTTCATTTATAAAACTTGTTGCATAAGCATTAAGCATCTAGCAGTATGCTTGCTACAGATAAAATTACTTTCCTTAGCGTTTTATCTACACAGTCCATTTGCGCAGTTTTTTTAAGTATATATTGAGAATCTGGAAAAAAAACTAATCTGCAACGATTCTCGTCCACAACATCAAAAATGTAAGGCCTACACTGGCCTTACAAAAAAATAAATGTAAGACTTTAAAATAAATGTAGGTAGGCTACATAACAAGTGTAAAGACAATCGGTAAAGACAATATTATATACTTTGAAACGAGCAAGTGGGTGTTCTACAATTCGCAGAAATAATCTTCAATACCCACAGTTTCCTAAAACATCATAACCACAATCACTACCATCCTGCCACACACGACGTAACTAAGATTTACCTTTTGTACAAATAACAAGGAAAACCCGATGTCATCCCGTCGACTGTCCACAAATAGAGGCAATTCATCCCATTATTCGTTTAAATCGAGCTCAGTTTCAGGAACTCGAGTTAATGAGGTAAACGTTCATTTCGCAAGATGTTTACTAATAAGCGTCAACCCACGTGCGTTTGTTCAATGTCAACTGTTGGTCATGAAACTTGGTGGTCTTCAAGTCTTGGCTGCGTCTTTAGATTATGTGTGCTCTGTCTAAAGGCAAACGCTGCCTGGGTCAGACATTTGTAGTCATATGAGAGAGAGAGAGAAACAAGTGAATATCTGACGTAGTTCTTTTTAGGGCTCTGTATCGAAAGGGTAAAAAGGGACCCTATTAATACTATTACTCCATATTCCGATATCTGTGATTACTCCGCTCGCTGTCTGTCTGTCCGTCTGTCACCAGCAGGGCTATTGCGTTTCTTTCGACCGATAATTTCTGAGAGAGTATGGCCTCAGGCTGTATCTCATGAACCGTGACAGCTAGACAGTTAAAATTTTCACAAATTATGTAAATTCTGTAGCCGTTGTTTAAAATAAAACAAATACTTAAGGGGGCTCTCATAACAACAAAGATCTTTTCAAAATTAAACGCTACGTTAGCGCATAACTTTCCTTTTTCTTACTTCTAAATTTCAACTATGTTACAATACTCTTGGTCGCGAGAAGACAGACTCGAATATAGGTAAATAGGCAATTTATAATAGCGCCCTATTTATTAACGTTTTATTTAAACATTATTTCTTAGTGTTAATCCACACTTAGGAATTACTGCTTTTGAAAAAATGCTTTCAAAAACTTTAGTACCCGGCGGGATTCGAACCCGCGACTATTGGTAATCCGAACCAACGCGTTAAACCGCTTCGCCACGGGTAGCCCTCCAGCCGGGTCGAATTTAAGAAAGCACCTCTTCGTGTTTTCTTGCGAGTAAGGCCTCGAGGTGGCGAAGCGGTTTAACGCGTTGGTTCGGATTACCAATAGTCACGGGTTCGAATCCCGCCGGGTACTAAAGTTTTTGAAAGCATTTTTTCAAAAGCAACGTTTTATTTTTCACTATTTGTGACTGTTATGTCACGTCTCATGTACGAATCCGTCCAAAAATAAAAAAATCCGACGGATAGCTGACAGATTTTCTTCTGGAATTATCGTTCGTTTTATCGTTCGTAGAATTAAAGTAGAGGCCCTGATCTTCTCACAGTCAAATGTTTAAAAATATATTTAGGCTATTAGTGAGGTTAAATCGAAAACAAGCCATAAATCTCAGTTGCTCCCAGAGAAGTGTAGGGCAATTTTGGCGAATCTATTCTAACCTTCCAGCTTATTTGTTGAGTAGGTGCATACCTACACTTATCTAGACGATGTCGTGAACTCGACTCGGAATTATACTTGAGTGGTGATTTGGTGGGATGATGTACCTATTTGGAATATTGATTCTGTACCTACCTTCTTCTTACCGACTTTTTTAAGCATAACTTTTAGTGTTTTTCTACCATACTAGTCTCAACTTGGTACTCGATGAGGTAGGGTTGACTCCCCGTTTGCTCCCCTAAAAACGGGCTGACTGAAGACGGGCCCAAGCTGAATCGCGGATGACTGAGTTTTTAGGCATAACTTTTAGAGTTCTTTCTACCATTATTAGTCCCCACTTGGTACTCGATGAGGTAGGGTTGCCAACGATCGGCTCCCAATCTATAAGTACAACTTGAAGACGGTAAATAAAGCCTAAAGCGCCGTTTAGGGGATCAACTTTTGTTCTAGGACTTTTTAAAGTTCAGACAGTCGAGTTCAGATTCAGTTAAGACAGTTCGGATAATGGAGTCATAGTCAAAGGGTTCCGTTTTTACCCTTTGGGTACGGAACCTTAAAAATGATTACCTAAAGAAAATGGCTACGCTATTGTAAATTTCATACTTGCAGATTCAAATAATTCGTTTCATTCCATACTACATTTCATAAATGTTTGTTCCGGTTCTGAGGTATATTCGTACTTTCTCATAATATCCAATTAAGATAGTCCCACGGTTTCACCCGCGTTAGTCCCGATCACGCGGGATTTTCCAAAAACCCTTTCTTAGTGGATACCTACACACCGCAAAGAACAAACTCTCCAAATATAATGTCTTTAGGACCAACGTTTTGGGCTCTACGATGATGCGGACATTAAATTATATAGAAGACCAGCAGCGTCCCGCGGTTTCACCCGCGTAAGTCCCGTTTCCTCGGGATTTTCCAAAAGCCCTTCTATTATTATTCGTTATTTCTTAGTGAATATATCTACACACCACAAAGAACACACTCCCCAAATTTAATGTCTTTAGGACCCAGCGGTTTGGGCTCGGCGCGGCGTTGATATCCTACTTCCTACTATAAAGCTGAAAGTTTGTGAGTATGTTTATATGTATGTGTGTGTGTTTGTTGCTCAATCACGTAAAAACAGCTGAACCGATTACCATCAAACTCGGTATGTAGATAACTGAAGACCTGGAATAACACATAGGCTACTTTTTACCCCGATATTCCCGCGTAATAAAATAAGTCAGGAGATTGCATTTTATTTAGATAGAAAGTAGAAGAAGATGTTAAGTACCCGTACAAGATCTTAGTTGCTTAATCGGCGCTAAAATTTAAACTAAATTAAGTAAAACGATTAGCACGTTTACGATAGTATTTTGATCGTAATCTGTACCGAGTTTGGCGTGCCGTACTCCATACTATGTGGAATGGGGGACCAAGACACGCTCAGGATGAGCCAATTGATTGCTGAACTGAACTAACTGGTCACTGACTCAATGCCGCCGATTCATAATGACCTAAATGCGGAAAAATCACTGGAAATAACCAATTTCACGTTGCTTTAATGAGTTGTGACGTCGGATTATGTAGAAAGGGGTTTTATTGAATTTTTTTTATTGTTTATTTACTTTGCAATTGCGTAGTTACTAATACTAGTAGGTAATTGGCTGCTTTATTTAGTTTCGTATATATGTCACAGCAGTTTATGTTTAGTATGAAATGTACTTAAGGGGACAGTCTACCTATTCTTTCTCTATACAAACGTAGTCGACTGTTTCCTCCCTGGATAAAGACATTAGAGCAATTAATGTTTACCTATGCCGTAAAACTCATATCTGCCATGAGCAATACGCCCCTACGTTTTGTTTTTTTTTTTTTCATTTTCTAATTAGAATACTAATGAAATGTAGGAAACATAGATTATAAAAAAAATCAAAACGTAGGGGCATGGTCATGGCTGATATAGGATTAATGCCATAAACACATTTGCTCTTATGTCTGTATCCAGGGAGGGAACAGTCGGCTACGTTTATAAACTTTGTATATAGAAAAGAGTAGGTAGACTGTCTTCTTAAACACGCGAGTGAATTTTTGAAGACGTATTTTTCCTTCAAAATATTTCTAGTAGATCTGAATAGAGCAATAAAAAACAACTTACTAAATATTTAGTATGAAATGTTATTCGTGGCGCGTCGGGCGAATACCCGGCTCCAACGCGAAAGGCTGCGGGTTCCATTCGAACCGGGGCCGAGTATTTATGCTGAACATAGTGCTCGTTATTTAATATTGTATTTAATAATTTATCTATGGCAGTCAATTTCAAAATACATAATGAATTGATGATAGAACTATATGTTTGCTAGTCTCCCTAGAAGAGATGGTGTAACCCTATTCTATGCTGGGGCTACACGGCAAAGTCTCGATACCAGATTCCTATTCTATGCTGGGGCTACACGGCAAAGTCTCGATACCAGATTGCGTTTCCTCAATCAACTAACTGTCGTATCAATACAAACAAAGTTATTTATACAATATCCAAGGATTCCGTTGAACAAGATAAGTTATGTATTGACAAATATAACGTGTCGGTTCAATTACCTATTGTAGATAGATAAGTAATAACATAATATTTACATTGTTATCTGTTACGTTGCAATCATTGTCGCGTCTGACTTCTGCAGCTTAACTGTTATATGCAATCGTAATAAATCCCTTGGATTTATTCATGTGTTGACGGAAGTGACTTCGTTTGGTACTGTATGCTGCTTTTTCTTTTTTTTAAATGTATTTATTACAGAGATTTACAAACTGAACGGTAATGTGTCGCTCTGTTTGGCCATCACCGGAACTCAGCGTCTACGCACCCCAAACAAATAAGTTGGTAAAGCGCGAAAGCTTCATCTAAATATCGGGGAATATCAAAAGAAGCCTATGTTACTCAGGGTGAATGTAGCTTTCTAATGGTGAAAGATTTTTTGAAATCGGCATAGAAGTTTTTGAGTTTATTCATTACAAACATACAAACACATTCTTCTGCCATTCTTAACTTCTTTTCCATACAAAGGTTGCCTAGAAGAGATCACTTTAAGCTTTAAGGCCGCCCATTGTGCCACACTAGGTTTAACTTTTCCTCTGTATTTTGTTTAATTTGAGTTTTGTCACTTTAAAAAAATGATCTATTTACTTAGTTACAAAATGTTATGAAAAACCCAGTCAGTAAGTAGGTAATTGGAGCAGGTGGAACTCCCAAGAAGTGTAAATTTGTTTTAATTTAATAAGTAAAGTAATCCGACATTAGACCTGCTGAGACCAATTAAACTTAAAACAAATAAAAGTACTTGTACTAATAAAATATAATCTCCTGACTTCTATCTATCTTTAAAATGCTTTTTCTTGACTGACTGACTGATCTATTAACGAACCTAAATTTTATTGCTGACAGAGAAACTCATGTCAGCAATAAAATTTAGGTTAAGTTCTGACTAACTGGTTGACTGATGGATCCATGCACAACCTAAACCATTGATAGTAGAGATCTAAAATTTGAAGAGAGTGTTCTTTATATGATGGAGGCATTCGATAAGAAAGGATTTTTTGATATTCACACGGTATAGGGACTTACGTAGGTGAAACGTTCCCTAGCAGGAACCAGCTAGTCTATATCTATAAAGGTCCTGACTGACTGATCAATGCACAGCCTAAACTACTGTTAGTAAAGAGCTGAAATTTATAGAGTGTGTTCTTTATACTATGATGAAGGAATCCGATAAGAAAGAGTTTTTCGGAAATCATAACAGTGGGATGGACTAGCTGGCTCCCACGGGCAAAACGACGGGACCCAGCTAGTATTTAAATAAACTACTTACCTACCTATTAAAAACTAGGTAAAAATGTATTGTATAGTCAGGTAAAATCGGACACGGGGTAAGGCCGTATGACTCCTAATATCTTCCAATATAGGGTGCCACAGATTAGTACGGGGTGAATTTCTCTTGTTAATACCGTGACTAACACTAAATATCTCCCAAAATAGGTGATATTTTTTAGTGTACCTAAGCCACGGTGTTCACAAGAGAAATTCACCCCATACTGATCTGTGGACCCGGTAGTTGCAAAGTCACCTATTTTGGGAGATATTTGAGTCACGTTTGTGTGATGATGATTATACGATCTTACCAGACTCTACCTATTTATACACCTAAATACATCTGTAGGTACTCAACGACACTATGTCTACAACATACAATAAAGTTTATTAGACATTATGTATGTAGCTACAAGTTATTTTCCAGTTAACCGTAAACAATCTATTTTTACTGTGTTTACATGCACATTAAAGTTAAGTATTAAGGCTTAACGGTTGATCTCTCTATGGCATTTATTATATTTAGTAGTCATAAAGGAAGTTACAGAAATGTTTGACTAGGATTAGTGTAGGCGCCTTGCGTCTTCTTCAGGGACACATTGACCTACCTAGTTTATTTATAGTACACTACATTTAATATTTTAACACTTTTCATAGATTCTTCTTCTGTTTTCGCGTTTCGTTGTATTGAAATTAAAGACATTTTTAAAGACGTCTATCCTGAAGAAGAGACCTGGAAAGGTCTCGAAACGTTGAGCGCTGTAAAAATGCTAAAAGTAATAAAAACCACGCGATTCAAACCGAAAAATGTCTTTAACTTTTCATAGAACCTAGAATTTAGCTCCTGAATTTAGAATTTTCGTGTTAAATTTTGCTTGTCAATATATTGACTAAAGTTGAGAAACTAATTTCTATTTAATAAGAACACCTTTGTACCTATGTCAATTGTACCAACTTTTATGCAAATAAAGAAACTGAAACTGAGCTAACTAACTTCTAGCTGTGTTTCACCCAAAAAGTAGCCAAATGTCAATCTAAATCACCAGCTAGGTACCTATATAAATACCAAGTTTCATCGCAATCAGTTCAGTAGTTTTTGCGTGTTTGTACAAATATCTAAAATTTCGCTTGAATTGTATAGTGGAAGAGCAGCTGTTAATGTACACTCTGTATTAAGTACTAGCTGTGTCCCGCGGTTTCACCCGCGTAAGTCCCGATCCCGTGGGAATATCGGAATCAAAATTTTTGATTTTTAAAATCAGCTTAGTAGTTTTTGAGGTAATTCTTTCCAAACATACACACACACACACAAATACAAATCTTTTTCTTACTAATATAAGTATGATGTAGCAATGTAGATGTAGACTCTACCTCTACATAAGACTGGGCTTTATAATATCTCGGTACAATATACGGTACAATACGGCATAAACTACTATTACCTATTTCACTTTCTCATCTATATCTATCTATATATTTACATACCTATTTCAATGTCCTGACTGTTTGATTGTCTGACGGGGATAATCGTAATCCTATCTCAATCTTATCCTAATCATGTTTCCAGTAGAACACGCGTGCGAAGCCGCGGGCAGAAGCTAGTTTATGTAGTAGGTATAGGATGTCAGTAAAAGGAAGATGTAAATTGAGAACAAATCTTTTTTATCATTATTCGTTATCGTGGTACCCTAATTTATTAATATTTAATTTCATTATATCTAATTAACCCAATTCACAAATGTTTACTCCAAATACTTTGATCCGAAAGTTAGAGTTTATGTTCACGCGCGCGCGTGTTTTGTTGTGAATTTATGTCACGATTCATGCCTTCAACTTTGCGTATTTAAACTTTAAATACGTGTTCCCATCGTCAAAGAGAAATGACTTTTACAACTCTTTTAAACCAATAGTTAGGTAAGTAGGTACATCAATTATTGTTTTTATAGCCCTACGATGGTTTTGACCCATGGAAACGAACGTTGCATTGTTTCTTCACAGAGCGAATGACGTGATAAAGTAATTTTGCCGTCGGAACGAACGATCTCGGATTTTTATTTGTTCCGTCGCGTAACTAGACTACAATCAAACCATGAGTTGCTACTAAAACACGTGCACTGTAGCTTTAACAGTTTGAGCTTATGCACAGCGCGTCTGCTCCGGTGGTTCCCAGACTCACCAGTCGCAGCTGGTCAGCCGCGCGACCTCATATTGACATGCACAAACTATTAACGTTACTGTGCGTGCACGTATTTACGTATAAACTCGTAGTAGGGAACTTGTACGATTTGTCAATCTTCGTCAAATGCTTTTCTTTTAAGGGGTTTGCCGCGATTCCCACAACCTTTAGAACTTCCCTGTAATAGTACTTCCATGGAATACTTTATTTAAAAAGTTGTGTTTTATCTATCAGACGGTAGGGTACGCGCTGGTCGTGGTGACATTCTCCCTGCAAGCCCCGGTGCGCTGGTGCGCGGCGCGGCTGCACGGCGCGCCGCGGTTGCTGCTCGCAGACGTCTACCACCTCCTCTCTTTCCTCGCGACCGTCAACGTATGGAGAGGCGTCTGGGGGCTGCTTGATGTCTACTTCTTTCCAAGTAAGATTATAACCATTTGCCTTTAGTGTGGTAACTTTAGAAATAGTACCTTCATCCTTAGCCATATCCCTCCTGATACTCCTGAACCTTAACTGCTCTAGAAACCTAAAGCGATTGCAAATCTTACTCTATTATCAACAGAGAGCCCAAAAACCAGCAACTGGTGTTGCCACATCATCAGCCTAACCCTCCTCATCCTGTTGAACTGCTCCAACTCGATCCTGGTCCGAGGGGTCTACATCGACGCAGAGGAACCGGCCGGTGAGTGCGTCGTCTTCCCTTGCCACTATCTCTGGCTGTACTTCCATAAGGAACGGACCAAGAAGAGGCATAAGGCGCTCGCGGCCGCCGCCAAGAAACCTGAAGAGGCGAATGTTCCTCTGCAGATTCCGGAGGAGAAAGTCTAGTCGTGTTAGGTGGTCAGGAATGATGCTGAATTTCAGGATTTGTTTAAGATTTAAAATGCAATAAGTTTACTTGAAAAAGTTTCATGTCATAAGCCAAAATAGAATAGAAATAAAATTGTGGAAAATTTGAAAATGAAAAACATAAAAACCATAAAATTATGCCATAAAACTTATATCAGCCATGACCATGGTCATCAATACTTATGTCAGCCATTACCATGGCCATGGCTGATATAGGTTTTATGACAATTATTATGACCATGGTCATGGCTGATTGAGGTTTAATGGCATAAACATATTTTCTCTAATTTCTATAACTAGGGAGAAAACAGTCGACTACGTTTGTACAGGTGCCAGTAAACATGTTCAAAAGAGGCGGATGCGCAGAAGTCGATTTTTCATAGAAGTCGCACGTAAATGTACTGCGCAAACTTACCCCTTCTACGTCAGTATTTTTCAAGATTTTTGTCGGCACCTGTAAAGTTTTTACGGATAAAAGATAAGAGTATCATTTCCTTCAAGTTCAGCATCGTTTGTGATCGCTCGATGGAACAAATTTCAGTGATATAGTAAAGGAACTTTAACAGATGTGAGTGCAGTTTTCTTTGGACGATTTTAATTTATCTAGTTACATAATATGTTTACTGAATTTGTAATTTGTGTGAAGTTACCTACCTACCTTCTTGTGAACCCACTAAAAATATTGTAAAATTTTAAAATTTTGATAATTCCCCCAACTCGCCACTGAGGTCGTCAAATAAATAACTAATTAACCCTAAGTAAACAGTTGTTAACACGCCGCAAACATGTTGTAAAGAATATTATTATATCTAATACATAGATAGATATTAATAGGTATATGTAAATAAAGCTTCTTATCGAGTTATTATTTATTTGTAATTGTTCCAAGTTGTGGCTGATAATAAAAAGCAGTTCAAAAGTACCTAATTGGTTCCTAAATAGATAAACGAGTAGGTATCTAATACTCCTGTTAAAGTTTAAAAAAAAAGGTTAAAATAACACGCTGAATTGAATGTTCTTTATGATCGAGGAGGGACTCGATCATAAAGAACATTCAATTTGGTGACCGGATTATTATAAACAAATGAAAATTTTGACAAAAGTATATAGAAACATTTTTTTTAAATCGCCCAATTAATTAAATGTCATAAAACCAAAAGATAAGTTACACCTAACGCATAAAATAGTGATTTGATCATAACTTAGTTGTTCTAAATACGTTTCTAAGTCAAATCATGTGAAGTTAGCATCTAAGCACTGTAAATAAGTAGTCGTAAGTTGTTAAGTAGACGTAACTTAGTGAGAAGAACACAATTAAACTATTATTACTGTTATCTTTTGTTTTACTTGCTGCTTCATTGAAATAAATTGATTATTAATGTTTAAGACATCATTATTAATTAATATGCTATATTTACGATAGAAAACAGAACTGTGTGTGGTCAAGATTCAAGCCGTAATAAATACCTACCTATACCAATTCATAAGGCATAAGTAAGTATCAAGGCAATTACTTGATTTGCTTACTACAAGAAAAAAATATGACCGTTGATCTCAATCTAAAAACAGTACTTAGGTATGGCATCAGAAGGAAGACAGTTAAAACCGGCCATTGAAATAACGCTACCTCAAATTCAATGACCTACCTTTGACGTTTTCAGCTTCATTCATCGACAACATCCTCAGCAATTGTTATTTCATTTGTACGTAGACTTAACAATACTGTCAGCAGGAGCTTTTTTATATTTTTTTCTCGAAAAGGGATCATGAAAATATATTTGAGACTTCACCTCTAGTATACCTACTAGTAGGTAGGTAGGTACATAATATCTCAATGATTGTGACATACATAAGAAGTCGGTTAAAAAACAAACAATTTAATAATTTCACATTAAAACAGAGGGACACCCATTCATCAATTTATAAATAGGAATAGTGTCCTTGGAATGACGCTAGTATCAACCCTATCCACTTATTTATAAAGTCGTTTCTCAATGGACGAAGAATGTTTGTGATTTCATTGAAGCTTTTGATAAGCTGTCATGAATTACGTTTTGTGATAATTCTTGAGTACTTACCAACCGACAGATAAATGTGGTAACTAGAGCTTTCTGGAGACAGTTTTGTTTATTATTATGGATGGTAGACGGACAAATAGTGCAAATTTTCCTTAGCATCTATTATAATGAATATAGGCTCAAGCAGAGCACCTTGTGGAACACGTAACATAATCAAAAAAGAAAGTTGTGAAATACTTTCCTAATCTATACTGTACTACCTATATAATCTTATATAGGTATACTAAAATAAAATTTTAAATATAAAAGTAACTCTGTCTGTCTGTCTTTACGCTTTCACGCCTAAACCGCTTAATTGTTTTTGATGAATTTTGGGTATAAAGAGAGATAGAACCTTCGAGAAGGACATAGGCTACTTTTTATTAGGATCGGGACCTAAGCCGGAGAAACTGCGTGGCGCAGCTCATATTATTTAATTTGACAGATGTTCAGTAGGAACTGTTAAACATACAAAATACGTTTATTAACAAAAATACATAACCAAAAAATTAGAATCGTATACTGAATTCACTATAGCTCCATTTGGTGGAATACTCCCAGTTGGTTAGATCACACTTCTCGATCTTGCAGCCGGGTGAACCGGCCGTACTCAGCCAGTCGATCCTGGAAAATATACGTAGTAAATAGTAATGTCAGTTATACTGATCGGTGTTAGTCTATAGTGGTAGACTTTCTTTATCTATTCTATTTAAAAAAAAATAAGTGCCCTTTTAGCATCGCTCTGCATCATCCTACGGTGTAGGAAAATATCGTGAGGAAACCGACATGTCCTAGGACTCTAGGACTCACGACATTTCGAAGGCATAGGATATTCGCCAATCCGGTGTAGGCTCCCATGACCCCTCTGAGAGGACTCCTCTTAGAGGAGGCCTGAGTCAGTACAGTGGGGCAAAAGAACGGACTAACAAAGATAAATGTAAGTAAATCATAGGAAGGTTGAAACTTATTAAATTACTAAGCTTAGTGCTACAAAGTATCATATTAGTTTAAGACTTTGAGACAGACACTGCCACGAACAGGCTTAAGCCGACCTTCCACCGCCGACTAAACTTAGTTTAGCTTAGCTCTGCATAATTGAGCCAGTTTTTCATACACGTATAGGTACGTCCACCGCAAACTATACCAGCTATGGCTCTAAAACTGCTAAACTGACTTAGTTTAGTTCGTAGTGGATGTCGGCTTAAGTTTGGCTTAAACCCGATAGTTTACTATGATATCAATCGTTTTTGTGTAAAGGAACAGCCCAACGCTATGAGCGTAAAGCCTTTTATTACGTAGGTAAGGTGATTTAATTAATAACTTTAAAATTAATTATTGATGAATTTGATAAGTACCTACTTCAATTGATGGACTTGTTAATAGAATATTAATTGAAAATACTAAACAAGCTGTAAAAGCGCCATTCCCGTCAGTTTATACATTAGAGAAAAACAATATAAAGCTATGACATTTATTAAGTCGATTAAAATATATAGGTACCTACCTACTTAACACGTGTAACCATTGTTTTAACTACTAACTCCGTTTGTGTACCTAATTAATAAACACACATTCAAGATTATATCTTAAATTGTAATTTTCCATGATTCATATCCATGAACTTAAACTAAATTAATTTGTGTTACTATCAGCGGAATTTAAAAACGCCACTTATGGGAGGACTCCTTTAAGAGGAAAGTCTACCTAGTCTTTCTCCATACAAACGTAGTCGACTTTTTCCTCCCTGGATAAAGAATTGAAAGAGACATTAAAGAAAGTATGTTTATGGTATTAAATCTATATCTGCCATCAACTGCCATGACCATGTCGCTACGTTTTTTTTTAATTTCCTCATTATAAAATAAAATTTATAAAAATAATAAAATGAAAAAAAAAAACGTAGGCGCATTGTCGGTCATGGCCCATGGTCATGGCTGATATAGGATTAATGACATAAACATATATATGTTTGTGTATTTTTAACCCCCGACGGAAAAAGAGGGGTGTTATAAGTTTGACGTGTCTGTCTGTCTGTCTGTCTGTCTGTGTGTGTATCTGTCTGTGGCATCGTATCTCACGAACGGATGAACCGATTTCAATGTAGTTTTTTTTGGTTAATAGATGACTTTTGCGCGAGTGTTCTTAGCTATGTTTGATCAAAATCGGTTCAGCCGTTCATAATATATGTTGGTTAAAGCTCGGAAATAAAAACCGGTTGTTTTCAAATATGCCTGAGTGGGGTATCAAATAAAAGAGCATAACTTTTGTGACAAGAATATGCATGTTTAATCAAAATCGGCTTAGCCGTTCAAAGTATATGTAGGGTCAAACTCGGAAATAAAAACCGAATGTTTTCAAATATACCCGAGTGGGATATCAAATGAAAGGACGTTACTTTTGTGACAACAATATGCATGTAAAATCAAAATCGCTCTTACAAAAAGGGTAAAATAAAAAAAAATAAAAAAATTTAAAAAACCCCCGACTTAAAAAATCTTCCAAGTTAAAACAAAACTAAACTTTAAAAAGGCAAAAATAATAAGCCGAAAACAAATTTCATGTCTTTGAGTAGGTATGTGGTACCTTACGTTCCCGCGTCGGGGGATGCGGGAATGTGTCACAGAAGTTGATGGTAACCTACCCGTGCTTGAGTATCTAACATTCCCGCGTCCCCCGACGCGGGAACGTAAGGTACCACATACCTACTCAAAGACATGAAATTTGTTTTCGGCTTATTATTTTTGCCTTTTTAAAGTTTAGTTTTGTTTTAACTTGGAAGATTTTTTAAGTCGGGGGTTTTTTAAATTTTTAATTTATTTTTTTATTTATATAAACAAACATAAACAGTCGACCACGTTTGTATGGAAGAACGAGTAGGTAGACCCTTTAAATAATTGAGCAGCTTCGAAATTACAATTTGTATGTTTAGAATCTCCTTAATACATTTTGAGTTAGCGTTAGGTACTTTTTAGCGAAAGGTTTGTTCTAGAGATGGGCCGACTAGGGGTTCTGCCGACTAGCAGACTAGCCGACTAGTCGGCAATGCAGATCATTATAATTTCGCGATATTTTGGTTAATCATAACCACTCGGCAATTGTTGGTATTTTTGCATAAATTTGCACTTCGAAAGCTGTAGCGAAACTTCAAAAAAATTGTCGAAATAAAAATAAAAGTTGTTTTTTTTTAAATGGATCTGAGGCATAGTTATGATATTTTAGATGTATGATGTTTGAATGATTTATATAGGATATGACGTGTTTTGTTTACGTTTTTCTGACTACCCACCTTCTAACTGTACTACTAATTTAATAAATATAGGGTTTATTGCATAATTTTTAGTTGACGACTAGTCGGCATAATTTGCCGACTAGTCGGCTTTCCCGACTAGTCGGCGACTAGTCGGCCCATCTCTAGTTTGTTCCTTTCTTTAGGCAAAATCCTAGACAAGAATGATTCAAATAGTAAACTAACCTAGCAACTTCTCTAGATATAGCTAATAATTCAATTTTGTCCACAACATGTTTTGGTGCCAAAACTTCAAAGATTTTAATATGACATGCAATCAATCAACACTTTTAATTCTCACCTAAAATATTGGCACTAATTAGTGGTTTAGGTAAGCCAAAACAATAACGTTATCGAGGAAGTATGTTTACTTTTACTATTAGAGAATTTGGGATGAGTCCAATCTACTCGATGCAAAATATCGTATCTTCATCTAGGCAATATTAAGATGAATGTATGTGTCTGAAATATTTATCACTAATGAGATCGATAAATCATTGTTGTAAATTCTCCGAACCCGAACATTAACTAAGAGGAATTTTAATTAGTCAAGGAAGTAGGTACATTAATAAGACCAATATATCTAACGCCATTATTTCTAGGGTACGTTTTAGTTAGAGACTCAAAACGCCCTGTTCCTGATGCTTAAAGCCAGGGAATGAACTAAATCCGTCCGACTGTCTTCCAGATGAATATAGACCTTTACCTAGTACTAATATTCTAAGAAAGTCAATGTAAGTTTAGCTTTTGTTACGCTTTCGCGCAAAAACTAGAAATCTGATAGAAGCACGACTGAGTAATATAAGATATCAAGTTCACAATAAATTAATGATAAGTTAAGTAGGTATAGGCTTTAAGTAGGTACTAACATGTGATTGAGTTCGTCTTTATGTCCCTGTATCTTGCCGACAATGGTTCCCTTCTTCGAGTTCTTCACGAAGCCGAGGATGCCCAGCTGCTCAGCCAGTTCCTTGCAGTATTTCGGGAAGTTACAACCTGAAAACGTTAATTGTGACTCAATAGCCGAAGAAGATGAAAGACTTAAAATTCTGTGAGTATGCTATGTCTTATTATTCCTACTATATACTATAATTTTTAGGGTTCTGTACCTCAAAAGGAAAAAAAAGAACCTTGATAAGATTATATGCTGTCTGTTCGTCTGTCCATGTGTCACAACCAATTTTCTTAGAAACAGGTAATTGAAATTTATGCAAAACGAGCTTCGTTTCACCCGCGTAAATCCCGATCCTGTGGGAATATCGGGATCAAAAGTTACTTCTAGATAATGTAGCTTTATATTGGTGAAAGAATTTTTAATATCGGTCCAGTAGTTTCGGAGCCTATTCGTTACAAAGAAACAAACAAATCTCTCCTCCTAATATTTGTACAGAAAGGTATACTATAGTTTATGGTCTCTACCAAGCGCATAAAAATCAATGTTCTGAGTGAACATTTTTTTTTAACTATTACAATAGGGTTGTCTATAGTAATGTATCTGTTTCTATCTGATGTTCAAATAGCTCATTGACATCGACCCAGATGCACAAGCTCTATTTATACAACACTCGTGATTTGATTACAGATCAGCCGCGAATTGATTAGGTACCTATTACAATTAATTAATTTAACCAGAGTTAAAAATGTAACAATACAATATATACCTACTTTGTTTAACCAGAGTTAAATAGGTAATAAATAAGTACAATACTTCGTTTTCGTAATTTCAGACTACGATCTGACGTTTTGGTTCCTTGTATTTGACGTTTTTCCCCAGAAAGATTGTCAAATCATAGTCAAAAATTAAAAAATGATTCTTTACCTTAATCCGCGTAGATTACGCTTTATCTATCTAGAATAAGTAAAGTCTTACTTAAAAATGGATAAAGATGGCTTTATAGTCATCGGAGTTGTTTAATTAAATTTAAGATACCTACATCGAGTTGTCGCTTTTCCTTGCATACCTGCTGACTAACTCCCGTATAAGAATTGTCAAAAATGTACCTAATTAATTACAATATTATTTCAACTATCATTAACTATACCTACAATTGTGTTTCCGATGCAACCAACTTGAAACCAAACTGTATTTAATGGAAACTTCACTTGACTCAAAAATATATGGAAAACTAAACCAAACTTTTTAACTAATTTTCTCTATGCGTCTCTTGGATCCCACGCATCACTCTAGGTACCTAATCTTTTAACTCCCTCGCTTCGATCGAGAGTTAACTCTAGAATCCTTCGTTACGCTCTAAATTTAACATGACGCTCTTGAAACACGGCTAAATACCTCGGTGCATAAACTACAATTACCTTAGTTTCAAAAACGATTTACCTTGAACTTGCCCATAAACTTCAAATTCCACTGCGGACAACGTATTAGGGTCGTCAGATGCACTCATTACTGTTATTATTTGGATACCAACACTTGGGAAAACACAAAACGAGTACTGAGACTATCTGGCAGCGAAGTTGATGTAACTGCTATGTTCTACAGATGCGCAGGCGCCGCCCGCCCAAACATGAATGTTCCCGCCCGCCTTACGGTACACGTATGTAGCAATCAGCAGGGCATGTATTCTATAGCTAACATGTCTCAACTATGCCTCAGCTCTGTTAAATCAAATCATTTATTGCGAACTAAGAAGGGTGTAGGTAGGTACATATAATTTTACAAGATATTTGAGAAACACTCACGCTTATGAAACTATCACACGCATATTTATGAAATTAATTATACCTTTATATTTCTTTTTTTTGTATGTAGCTGTAGCCGGAAGTGAAAATTTTTGAAGGTGTATTTTTCCTATAATTTTTTTAAAATTATAACTACTAAAGTAAGTGATATCCCACGTGCCGATCTTGCAGAAATGTCAAGGTAAAACGTAGCCTATGTGTTCATCGCAATCGGTTCAGTAGTATTTGCGTGAAGGAGTAACAAACATAGGTAGGTACTATACACATCAATTATTTACAATATTAGTAGGATTAGTGGTAGATTTTTTTAAGTTCCAAAGTTTTGATAAAGCTTTCGAAGCGTGTCTTGCAATGTCTTGCAAAATTATCAACAATTGCTGAACCATTTTATGCATCAAAATGGTTTAGCATTCTTCTGAAAATGCATTCAATTCAAAATACTACAAAATATGTAACTTACTTATTTATGCTTAAAAACAAATGATTGTATGATTGTTTTTAAGCATAAATACTTGCACCCGGCGGGAATCGAACCCGCAACCTTCTGCATTGCAGTCGGGAATTCGGCCGTCGGTGTCGCGCCACAGAGGCCGTCATTGACATATTAATAATAATTTATTAAAGAATACGAACTCAGATGTATTAGTAGGTACCGACCTAAGTACCTACTGTGAATTATAAAGATACCTTCAAGTGGATTTTATTTATTACTTATTTAATTTAATGTGATCGTAAAATATAAAAAATTATTGATATTTGTTCCTACGAACAAAGCTTTTAAATTATTTCATAATCCTAGGTTGGGTTATTTGTGAATGGATGATGTTGATGATAATTCAACTGTTATGTATGTAGATACCTATATGTGTATGCAGCATAAACAACCCTCAACTTTCTGTATTGCAGCCGGGTATTCGCCCGACGCGCCACAGAAGCCGTTTAGTGCGGCAAGTAAAAAATACCTACAGCTATTTACACTTATTTTGTTTGTCTTTAATGTAATGAATATACTTTGAACTATTTACACCGATTAGGATAAACCTTAGTATGAAGATTGACAAGGGATTTACTCCAATATGCTTACGGATTTGTAAATTACAAGTAGGTATGAGTGAACTCGCAGGGAGCTGCCAGTACACAAATAACTACACAGTCCGATAGGTAGCCATAGCGTAGCGAGCTGGGCCGCGCCGGCCACTCTGCTGAAGAAGGAAGCTGCGTCCTGGAGTGGACAGTTCCGCTCACAATTACAATTATTTGATTGGACGCTCGTTGATTGCTCAACTATTTCCTAATAAACCAGTCTCTGACGTCCCACCCTTAACTAGGTGAAGGATATTTCTTGCAGAACGCATTATTGTGAACAGGGGTAAGATGAATATTGAATATGTACCTATTGATGGAACCTAAATAAGTTCGTAGGTATCTACCTAGTTTGGTAATAAGTAGCTGGGTAGAAAGTATTATTATTAATTATCCACTAATGCTTGCTTTTACTTTTTAGGAAGGTACCTACCTACTTAATCAGTTATTCTAGTCTCTATGGCCTACGGGCGCGGGCGCCTATACGGCCGGCACGCGGCACTCGTAGCCGCTTGGGCACGTATTATTTCAACGTCTCAATATTGTTAGGCGCCCGTATGCCAAAAATAGTTATAATGATCGAGAAGGTACCTTCTTAAAAAGTAATAGCAATAATTTGATGGAGAAGCGCCACGACCCTCGACACTAATTGATATTTTATGGAGAGAGAGTCTCCGTACATTGAGTTAATAAGTAGTCTCCGTACGAGACTTTTACGCGATCTATTGATAATTTTACAATGACTCCCTCGACTTGACATATTCATACCACGCCTTTAGACCGTTTTTGGATACAAATACCTTTTTTTTATTTATTTCGGTCTGAGACCGATATGGCCAATTTGGAATAGCCAGGGTCAAGTTTTAGAATATTTCAAGTTTCTTCAATTTAATTTTGGCGTCGTACATCTTGTACATCTTGCCAGTATCAAGTATTTTGCATGAAATTAGCCCGATCGGGCCTATAGTTCAAGTCAGGGGCTATGGTAAAGCGGTGGCAACTTTACTATAACCTTCAAGGATCTTCGGCGCGAACGACGGAAAGTTCATGTTTAACACTCAATTTTGTTTTCACTACACTTGTGCACATTCACGGAACTAAATTGAATAAGATTCCACTAAAATTACACAATTTAACCGAGTTTACAACATAGTATAACGAAAATAAAATTGGAGCACAACATTTTGTCTCCGCTTTCCCGCCGAAAGTCTATAAACTTCTTGACACTGGCTAATTCCCAAATGACCATTTTCGGTTTAAGACTTTGATAAAATAAAAATAAATAACATCCGGCCGGTGTCTACTGTCAATGTCATTTTAATTTCCTCGAGTAGGTTTGTGCGAGTTGCAGGTTGCAGGTGCGTATTTAAAAATTGAATATTATTTATTAGTAATAATACAAACAATTTACGAGAAACCATTTGCGTATTGTTCGCGGATAAAACTATAACTTACATTGTCACTTTCATTCAGTAAAAGTTGCAAGTTCTGTGTAAAAACATGAAATACCCATAGTATTTTTCTATTACAGCTATATTTCGGAAGAATGTCTACTTGTAACAGCGGTGATTTAAAGCTAGATGCAGCTGTAAATAGTTGGCTAAAACATGACAAGGTAAGTAAAAAATAATTACTCAATTTAATTAAATATTGCACGAAATAAATAAATATTGCACGACGTTACACACAGCGCAATCTAGCCCCAAACTAAGCACTAGGCTTGTACTATGGGTACTAGACAACGGATATACTACATATTACCCTTTTTTTTTTTGTAAATACATACATATGATACATAGAAAACACTGAATATCCCATGTCTTCGGGCCGTGGTGAGTCCTAGGACATGTTGGTTTCCTCACGATGTTTTTCCTTCACCGTAAGAGCGATGTTATTAGCGCACATACCTTTTTCTTAAAGAAAAAGACATTGGTGCGTGGTCGGTCTGGATTCGAACCCACGACTCTCAGAATGAAAGCCGGGGTATCTACCACTAGACCAACACCGCTCTTACTACACCAAATTGTTTTTTATTTGACTTCCAATTAACTCACAAAGCAACAGCTGATAGGTACCAATTAAACTTAAGTTTTTAAGGAAAATACTTCAGTTTAATGGTGTATGTAGTTGATTTGTACCCGTATGTGTCTATTCATAGACCAACATTCTTTATACATTTAAAATGTAGGTATGTAAGTACTGCTTGTATACATTGTTGAAAATATGTTAAAGCTGATAGGTACCAATTAAACTTAAGTTTTTAAGGAAAATACTTCAGTTTAATAGTGTATGTAGTTGATTTGTACCCGTATGTGTCTATTCATAGACCAACATTCTTTATACATTTAAAATGTAGTTATGTAAGTACTGCTTGTATACATTGTTGAAAATATGTTAAAGTTGTGTCATGAGAAGACAACAATATACTCTGAATAAACCTTTATTATTTTCATTTTGTTATCAGAACCCAACAACACGTCAAGAAGTGCTAGATGATATAGCAGCATCGAAATGGGGAAACCTCCGCAGCACGATGCTCTCGAGACAGAAGTTTGGCACGGCAGGGCTTCGCGGGCGCATGGCCGCTGGATACAACTGTATTAACGATGTCGTCATATTGCAGACTGCACAGGTTAGCCAATAAACATTTTAAATTCACATAATCTGTTAACATAATTACATTTTACTGGATCTTATTGACACACAGAGTGTCACGCAGTGTATTTCTGGAAGGGCCGAGCAATCGATCTGCCACCTCATGGCCTGCTGCATGTGTCCCACTAGTTGTTCGGCAGAGGACCTGAGTACAACTAAAGATAATGCTGTATCTGTATAGTACATTTAAAATTGAGTCTTTGACATGAAGACTGGATCTTAATCGCATATTATTATTTACTACCAGCGCCCTGCGGTTTTACCCATGTAAGTCCTGATCCCGCGGGAATATCAGGATAAAAAGTAGCCTATGTTTTAATCTGTATATCCAGCTATATCTATACCAAGTTCCACGAAATCGATTCAATAGATTTTGCATGATTGAAACACAAACAAACATCCAACTAAACTTTGGCATCTATAATATTAAGTGGGATTTTCTCACCTCAATGTTTCAACTATATTACAATATCATGGTCCTAGACAATACCAATACAATAGACAACAATAGTAACATAGTAGACTAGACTAAGTTACTCCTTGATAATATGGCTTTCAATTGGCGAAAGATTTTTTGGAATTGGTTGAGTGGTTACAGAGATTACCTGGAAAATACATACATAGGTACATAAATGTTACCTCTTTATAATATTAGTAGGTATAGATTACAAATATTCTTGGTAGTAATGATAATCACCTTAAATATTAAAATATTTAATATCTTTAAAAAAAATAAGGACATTTAAAAATGTATCAATATGAGATCTGTTAATTTATTGAAATAGTTCAACATGCCTGGAAATAAGAACTTATCATTACATCTCAAGACAACCAAGCCAATAGTTTCATCACAATGTTGTCCTTCACCATAAGGGCAATCATGTAGGTAGGTGCATGCGTAAATGAAATGAATCATATTTAATTACAACCAACAATTTATAAGAAATCATTAACTGTGTATTGTTAAGACAGAATGATAGTTCACAGTGTCATGTGATATTTTCATTCTGTAATAATCCGTTGAGTGGTTTGGAAGATACAAGGGAATAAAGAATATTACAAACATACAAGATAGGCCCGAAAATAGAATCCTTTTCTTGCAGCCGGGTAAAAATGGCTTTATTAATCTTATATCTATATACAGGGTGTTTTGACGAGGGGGTATTAAGCCGGAAGGGGGTTGTTTTAGAAGTCTAGGCGAACTACTTTTATTCTAAGACTTTTGAAAATTTGAACATTATTTCGAAAATTTTAAATTTGTATCACTAAAAAAACAGCTGTTTTTGTAAAAAAAAAAGGCAATTAATGTTTAGATTGTACTGGTTCAAACTAAATAAAAGGGCACCTTAAGGCCAATGACCTCAAACTCTAAAAAACAGCTGATTTTCATACACACTTTAAACTTAAAATTTTCGAAAAGTACTTCGAATTTCCAAAACTTATAGAACAAAAGTTGTTCGCCTAGACCTCTAGAACAACCCCCTTTCGGCTTAATACACCCTCCTCGGAGCACCGTGTATAAGTGTTTATTTACAAAAGAAAAATAAATATAAAGATAGTTTAGATTAATACTTTATTTGCATAATAAATCAAATACAATATATGTAAGTATGTAAGTCTTATATGCGTCGTCTAGGTGCCGTAATACAAGCTTTGTACCTTACCGCGGGGCTAGATGCCTCTGTGTGATGTAAAATAAATAAATAAATATTGCACAACTTTGCACACAGCGCAATCTAGTCCCAAACTAAGCACTAGGCTTGTACAATGGATACTAGACAACGGATATACCTACTACATTTTTTTTTAAATTTCATACAAATGATACATAGAAAATACCAAGA
Source organism: Idaea biselata (assembly GCA_958496205.1). Lineage (NCBI taxonomy): Eukaryota > Metazoa > Arthropoda > Insecta > Lepidoptera > Geometridae > Idaea > Idaea biselata. Next base: position 2,305,384 of record OY292397.1, read on the forward strand.
CCAGAAACATTTTTTTATTCATAAGCATAAATACTTGCACCCGGCGAGAATCGAACCCGCAACCTTCTGCATTGCAGTTGGGCCTTCCCCCGACGCGCCACAGAGGCCGTAAAAGGTTTGGTAATCATTTTCAAGCAAGAAGTACTTTTTGTACTGCTGATCTGAGCAATCTTCGCCTGTTGCATCCCTCACGAGCGCCCAGGGTCTGCTTAAGAGGGTTCATTCCATTCTCTTTCTCCATACAAACGTAGTTTACGTTTTCCTCCCTGGATAAAGACATTAGAGCAAATATGTTTATGCCATAAAACCTATATCTGTCATGTCTTGTCAATGTACGAACCTTTTTTTTTCTAATTAAAATAATAATAAAAAATAAAAAAAATAAAAAATGAAAAAAATAATTCGGAAAATGAATAGTCATGCCAGATATAAGTTTTACGGCATAAACATATTTGCTCTAATGTCTCTATCCAGGGAGGAAAACGTAAACTACGTTTGTATGGAGAAAGAGAATGGAATAAACGCCCTTAAACCCTCAATTAATTAGGGTTGGCACAATAGTAACCTCATATTGACCACACCTAGAGCTCTAAAAAGTAGCCTATGTGTTACTCCAGGTATTCAGCTATCCACACGCCAAGTTTCATCGCAATCGCTTTAGCGGTTTTTGCGTGAAGGAGCAAAAAATACACCGACACAAATACTCACAAACTATTGCTCAAAACTTCTCTTCAACTATTGTAACTAATCAAAGATATTTGGTGTAATTGTTGTTTTTACGTAATATTTTTTCAGCAGTCTATGTTTTTTATCTCTATCTATAGCTAGGTTGAGATTACAGTTACTCACACGACCCCCAATCTGACCCCGTTGTTCCCATGTTGTTTCACTGATTAATTAGATAATAACTTGTACTCTCCTCTCACTAATACGTCATAGTGGGTAGATAAGCACTGAATTTATCTGTAAACTTATCTATATTTACTTACTGTAGTTTAGTTGTCTATTACTGAATATTGCTACTAGCTGCGCCCGCGGTTTCATCCGCGTAAATCCCGAACCCGCTTGAATATGGGGATAAAAAGTAGCCAATATGTTAAGACAGTTCTCCAGCTATCAGCATACAAAGTTTTATACCAATCGGTTCAGTAGTTTTTGCGTAAGAGGGCAACAAACACAAGCACGCGCATACACACAAACTTTTACCTTAATAACATTAGAAGTAAGTATAGTTGGACGGTTGTGTAGCCCCAGTGTACAGTTCACCAAGTGTTAGGGACTGTACTAGTTTAGTTAAAGTAGTTAGTTAATATTCAGGATGATAGTTTAGTTAGATGTTTATTGTCCTATTGCGATACTCACTAAATATTACATATTGTAACAATAAAGTGAACTTGAAGAGAAATTAACTATTGTTAGGCGTGCAGATGTAGGACGCAAGATCAGCTAGTTTGTTGTACATCGTTTGAGACCGTACACCCGGCATAGAATAAGGCTATCCTATTTTTAGCCGTGGGTATCGAAAAAGGCGACTGGAGTTCTCCCCGCGCGGTGGGGCGGTCCTATTAAGTCCCAAGGACTAAATTAAAGTTGTTATAGTGCGTTTCATCTTTAATTACCTATGCCGTCATGTTGGTAGCAAAACAAAAAAGTCTTGCCTTAATATCTTGAATGTGCTAAACCCTAAACCTTGAATACAGGAAGATTCGTTCATTCATTCTTTCATTCATACAAATCCCCCTAAGTTCAAGCTAGCACATTATTTTTTTTGTATTTTGCACTTTTTTGTTTTGCTACCAACCAACATGATGGCATAGTAATTTAAAGATGAAACGCACTCTAAGTTTAAACTTAAATACAGCCTGGCGTTTCAACTGTCTTCCTTCTGATGTCATATCTACTGTTGTTGTACGGTTGAGATCAATGACGTGTTACTAATAGGGCTTGCAATCCGGATAACGGATATCCATATTATCCGGATATCCGTCGAAATTAATATCCGGATTTAGTTGACTTTTTTATCCGGATAATTCGGATTTTTCGGATAATTACTTTGCATGTACAAACAAATACAAACTAGTAAATCTGCGCACAGCAGACGTCGCAAGCACTTTATTAGGAGTACTTTCATAGGTTTTACATAGACACCTTAAAATAACAAGTAATAAAATATGAAAATATGGAGAGTTAGTGATGAAAAAGTAGTACCAGGAGCGATTTCTATGTAGTACCTTGTTGTTCTTGTGGATAAAGGGTTTATTCTAGAGGTAGAAGTTGATAAATGATAAGTGAGCAATCTATTGTATTTGGATGAGCTATCCTGTTCATCATTCCGAAGATCCTAATTAGAAATTCATATTATTTTTCTGGGAGTAATTTGAAGGTATAAATAAAATACCTTATAACTAAAAAGAATCTTTGAAAACGGATCTCATAGTGAGGAGATATCAAGGAGCCCCCTTTGTGGGATAAAAACTCCACCAATTTAAAATCCTCCGCCACCAAAAAAATGTATAGGCTCTTAGAATCTGTATATCAAGTTTCATCAAAGTCGGTAAAAAAAATACTCCCTATAGAGGAGAAGTAACAAACTAACCATCTGTAACAGAAAACAAATATTGTCAGACTTGAAGTAGAGACGCTTCGCTCGCTCGCTTAATCACAGACATAGCAAGAATTATCCAAAGTTGACAATTATTGCAATTCATTAGTGTTTTAGTTTTAAGTTATTTTATCGGTGTCGTGTATCCTTTTCTTTCGAAAATCCACTTTAATATATCCATTCTCCTTCTTCTTCTGGTGGCACCCCACAACTGTAGGTTGGCCGTCAGCCCAGCGAACTTGTTCCGGTCTTGTGCCAAGCGAAAAAGTTGTTCCAAGCTGAAAATGTTCGTCCACTCTCAGATGTTTCTCAACCACGACTTCTTTCTTAGTCCAACGGGTCTCTTGCCTGCGACTTTGCCCATCATTATTATTTGGCGAAGCTCGTATTTCTCGTGTCGCAAAACTTGACCCAAGGATGCCACTCGCGTCTCTTGCCGACACGTTGGAGTACCCGCACGTTGGAGACTTTCTGTGTCCAGCTAACACGTGGCATTCTACGATAGCACCACATCTCGAAAGCTTCAAGGAACCCTTGTGCATTGACTTTCGCAGTCCAGGCTTCACTACCGTATATTACTACTGGTCACACATAACACTGGCGTATTCTAACTCTGAGCTTTATGGATAGTTGGCGACTGCATAAAACTTTACCCATTTACTTAAGGGTGGCTTGGGCAATTCCAATCCGAGTACGAATTTCTTGTTTGCTATTCCATTTTTCATTAACCCATGCAAAAGTATAAATACCTCTGATTTAACCTTTGGAACCCGCACTATATCTGAACCTGCGACAGTGATTCTGGGATTGAAGTAGTTCCTTGATACTACCAGAAATTTAGTCTTAGACACGTTCATACTCAACCCTGCTTTCAACCTGTACTCATTAACTCTATCTAATAATATCTGTAGGTCCAGCTCTGATGAGGCTACAAGTGCAGTGTCATCGGCATATCTTAAATTGTTCACGATTTTTCTGTTTACTTTAACATCGACCTCATATTCTTCTAGCGCTTTCGATATTATCGCCTCCGAGTACAAATTGAACAACGGGGAAGACAAGATGCAGCCCTGTCTGACTCCACGCCGTATTATCAATAGTTCTGTTTCTGAGTCCTTGACTCGGACCGCGGCCCTTTGGATCCAATACAAGGTGTTAATGACTCTGAGTCTGTTTTTGCCATCCAAACCAACGTCGATCAAGCGCTGCAACAGGATATCATGTTTGACGTGATCAAACCCTTTCTCGTATTTTTTACGTTATACCTAACCGGAAACCAAACCGACTATCTCCCAATTTATTATCACATTGTGTATGTTTCTTATTATGGATGATAGCCAGGAATTTGAGTACGTGGCTCATCAAGCTGATCGTATGATACTCTGAACACTTTTTGACCTTTCCCTCTATTGGAATGTCCATTGGAACCTACGAAACCAAGACAAAATTCAACTACGAGTCCTGGACTAAGAACCCAGTTGAAAAATAGCAGTGTTCTTAGCGGTACAAAGACAACATCTTATTGACTTTCCGACTAAAAACGGTTGATCCGATAGTAGTACCCAAAATATTTGTCAAATAGATACAGAATTTCTTACAACCTGGTAACTGGCTAGTAAAAAATTGATCTGGCTCAAGAATAGGTCAACGAGAATGTAAATCAATTAATAGTGTAAGCAGCTTCGATACAGCGGCTACCGCACAGCAAAATACTTATTTTTCGAGAGTTTTAGCGACTGCTTCAACAGCTTAAATCGAAATAAAAATCAAAATTGCCCACCGAGATCTCGAGAAAACTTATGAAACTATTGAAATATGCGTATATATCTATTAAAAACCTTTGTTTTTATCAGTTAAAACTTTGTAGTAAGGTTTGTTTGCTTAATTTTATTAAATTTCAAAAATTAATCGAATTATCTGGATATCCGGATAATGTAATTTTAATATCCGGATTATCCGGATAGCCAAAAGTGAACGGATAAAGCAAGCCCTAGTTACTAAGTGTGTTTTTGTTTCAGGGCCTGTGTTCATACCTGTCGAAAGTGTGCGGTCAGAGCCAACTTCACAGCGGTATCGTTGTCGGATTCGACGGACGTTATAATAGCAAAAGGTATTATTTACTTCTAATATGCTAGTATGACTGCCTCAGTGGACATCGGACAAATAAGTCTATCTTCTAATATATAAAATTTCCATGTCACAGTGTTAGTTACCGTTTATTTTCGTATTCAGTAGGTCTGAGAATCGGCTACTATCTATAATTTATAAGGCAAAACAACGTTTGCCGGGTCAGCTAGTCTAATATATAAAATTTACATATCACAGTGTTAGTTACCGTACTCCTCCGAAACGGCTTGACCGATTTTTATGAAATTTTGTATACGTATTCAGTAGGTCTGAGAATCGGCTACTATCTATAATTTATAAGGCAAAACAACGTTTGCCGGGTCAGCTAGTAATATATAAAGAAACTATGACAACGATGATTTCCGTACTTATTTGTTTTACTGCTAGTAGTTCTTAGAACAGTAGTCCTCGCGAGCTCTTTGTCAGAAAGACCAATTATAGGTTACCTATTATAGTATAATGAGTTTTATTTAATCAAACATCGTAAAAACAGAAGAAAAATCTATAAAAAATATCATTCAAAACAAATCTCTCAGTACGACTATATCAAGTATAAACCCCTTCGTGAATCTAATCAAAAATCCCCTTCGACAAAAAAACCCACTACTTATGTAAAAAAACCCCTACGATTAAAAAAAAACTCTATCTAATCAAAAATCCCCTACGACAAAAAAAGACAATATTCTCCTGTTGTTTTCACAATGTTGTATTGAAATTAAAGACATTTTTCGGTTTGAATCGCGTGGTGTTTATTACATTTAGCATTGTTACAACGCTCAACGTTTCGAGACCTTTCCAGGTCTCTTCTTCAGGATAGACTTAGAGAGACCTGGAAAGGTCTCGAAACGTTGAGCGTTGTAACAATGCTAAAAGTAATAAACACCACGCGATTCAAACCGAAAAATGTCTTTAATTTCAATATTCTCCTGTATATAAAAAAAAATTATTAAAATCGGTTGAAAAATACGACCTGTAGAGGAAAAGGAACAAACATACACCTAACGCTACGCTCGCTCAGTTAACGAATTTAAATTGCTAAAATAAACACGTTTTAAACCTACTACGTCCTTCGGTTTCACCCGCTTATGTCATATGAAACCGCGGGGCATTGTGAGACAGGCTAGTATAACTCAACTGTATTAAAACATCACGAGTCAGGACATTATGTTGGTTTACTTCACACCTCGAGACAAATTAACACTGTTGTACCTGTACTATACCACTGATTGATTAGATATAAAAATAAATATTGCGCGACATTGCATACGCCGTCTAGCTACAAACTATGCAACTAGGCTTGGGCTTAGCTATGGGTACAGTCCGGTCCCCATCGGGAATTGAACCCGCAACCTTCTGCGTTGCAGCCGGGAGTTCGCCCGACACGCCCCACTTAGGCCGTCAAACCGAATAATATAAAACGCCGCAACATTATAACTTCATCTCGCTTATTATATTTTTAAAGAAATGCGTTCAAAAAATTTAGTTTCTGGCGGGACTCGAATCCACCCTTATTTTATTTTTTTCACTTAATGGGAAGCGACGATGAGGTTGACGGCTCTGAACGATGATGATGAGGCTTTATAGGCAGAACCGCGAGGCGGAGTAAGTGTCGCAGTAAAACATTCAGATTTATAAAAAACAATCAGTTAAGATAATAGCAAAATTACGTCATGTGCAATGATTTTTAAATTCAACCTTATATGCTAGAGCTGACATTAAGATGATTTTCATAGAATAAGTGTTAAAACATTGAAATATAATTATTCTAAGAACCAAAATTCTAGATCGCGCTGTACATAACTTTACATTTCAATTCCCTTTCGGCAACGGGTTATACCGGCCGTGGTCGCGAGCTGACCCGTAGGTCTAATGATTATAATGATCTGAAATCGTGTAAGTTTCAAAAGTGCACCATCATCATCCCAGCGATGTTCCCGGGAGCCCGGGGTCCGCTTTCCTAATTTTACGGCTCCTCCTCGCACGATCTTCGGCATCCCGCGTAGTAAGGCCATTTGCACGCATATCGATTTAAAAAGTGCATTGGGATATAATTTTAAAATAACTATAGATTAGGTTTTTTTTCTACCAATTCTTTTAAATGTTTTTTTAATGTCCGGTTTATTTTCAAACAATATTTCAAGTTTTTCGTTTACATTTTATCTTTAATAACTTAGTTATTGGTATGTTATCGAGTTATCGGTCTTTGTAGTAATCCATTTATTTATAAGAGGTCATTATTGTAACGGATTGAAATATCACAGTACGCATACTTTAAATGAATAAATCTAGATGCTTATCTAACACAATAACCAGAAATTAAACTCTTTTTTAGGTTTCGCAGTCAACAAGAAACTCTTATAGTTTGTCATGTCCGTCTGTCTGTCTGTCCGCCGCTTAGCTCAGGCCTGCTTTGTACTAAGAAGTTGTAACTTTACATGAGTATATGAGATAGGCTTGCATATTTTGACCTCACTTCTCTGTATTGCTTTTTTCTAATCATTAATCTATCATCTATATCTATAAAATGCATTGTCCTGAGTGACTGACTGACTGATTCATCTATCAACGCACAACCTAAACCCTTTAGGTAGGTATATTAGAGAGCTGAAATTTGGAGAGTGTTCTTTATATAAATGATACAGGCATCCGATAAGAAAAGGTTTTTAAAAATTCCCACGGGATCGACACTGACGTGGGTGAAACGGCGGGACTCAGCTAGTAATACACACATACGTTATCCGAATTCGTTTTCCGTATTCGGATTCCTGAATGCTTCAAATCCATATTAAATGTCAAGACATTTAATATGGATTTAATAATATATTAAATGTCAAGACATTTAATATGGATATTATTAAATATTATTAAATATGCATTTAATAATAATTTTGACGACCTCGGTGGCGCGTCGTGCGAAAGCGCGACTGCAATGCAGGAGGTTGCGGGTTCGATTCCCGCCGGGTGCAAGTATTTATGCTTAAAAAATAAATATTTGTGTCTGGTCTGGGTGTCCCTCTATGTATAATATGTATGTATTTACAAAAGAAAAATAAATATAAGTATTATATCCGTTGTCTAGTCACCGTAACACAAGCTTAGTCGCTTACCACGGGGCTAGATGGCGCTGTGTGTTGTTCGGAGAATTTATTTATTATTTATTATTTAATATGGATTTACCGCAAACATACTGACTGTAAACAGGTTCGTTCCGTTACCCCCCAATTCCGTTTCCCCCTGTTTCGATTCCCCCCGAAAAATATTTATTATAGGTACCTATGTATTTTGGTGATTTGTACACATTCCGAATGAAAAAAAAAAACGAACGTCTGCGCTAGGGTCACGGAATTCCTAGTCGATATTCCGTATTCGGAATACGTATACGGAAAACGTATGTGTACGGCCAGGCTAATCTATCTAATTCTGATTTCTAGGTTCGCCGAGCTAACAGCAAAAGTATTCGTGAACTCATCAATCCCCGTCCGTCTATTCTCTGACGTTTGCCCCACGCCGCTCGTATCGTTCGCGACGATCCGTTTCGGCGCGGCTGCAGGCGTCATGGTCACCGCCTCGCACAACCCGAAGGAAGATAACGGATACAAGGTGTATTGGGGGAACGGAACACAAATCATTGCGCCCCATGATGATAATGTCTTGGAGGAGATCTCGACGTGTTTGGAGTAAGTCTACTCTTTTTTAGGGTTCCATATGTGTATAGGGGTAGAAACTAAGACTCCGCTGTCCGTCTGTTTGTCACACTAGCGTTTGGGGACACGATCTGTCTATAACTGATCCCGGATGGTAGCTCCTGGGAGTGGCCTGATGGTACAGCAGACCTCTCCTGGAAGCCTAAAGGTTGACATTGGGGACGCTATAACATAATATTGTTAGTTCAGTTGTTTCAGGGGTTGTCCGTCTGTCTGTCTGTCACCAGGCTGTATCTTATAAACCGTGATAGCTAGACAGTTGAAGTGAAAGATGATGTATTTCTATTGCCGCTATAACAGCTAATACTAAAAACAGAATTAAATTAATATTTGAGTAAGGCTACCTTACAACAAACGTGATAAGCGGCAACAGAAATACATCATCTGTGAAAATTTAACTGTTTAGCTATCACGCTTCATAAGATACAGCCTTGTGACAGATAGACTGACGGACGGACAACGGTTTACCATTTGGCACAGAACCTTATGAAGTTCTTAGTTCATGAAGTAGTTGGCGACTTGTCGGCTTATCACTAATCTATCGTCTGCTCCGATTTGGCTAAAAATTGGTGGGAAGGTAGCTTAAAACCAGGTTTATTTCCTCTGAGGAGGAACAAAGTTCGCCGGGTCAGCTAGTTGTAATATACAAGAGCTAAATACCGTCGTTATAGCATCCCCCTCGACAACTGGGACATATCCTCTGTCCGGTCGCACCCGCTGGTGTCCGACTGCCTGCGCGAGGTAACTACCTCGTACCTCGCGTACGTCCGCGGCTGCGTGCTGCCCGCCGCGGTGGCGACGCACCGCGCGGTGGACCTAGCTACTGTGTACTCATCACTAATTGTAATATACAAGAGCTAAATACCGTCGTTATAGCATCCCCCTCGACAACTGGGACATATCCTCTGTCCGGTCGCACCCGCTGGTGTCCGACTGCCTGCGCGAGGTAACTACCTCGTACCTCGCGTACGTCCGCGGCTGCGTGCTGCCCGCCGCGGTGGCGACGCACCGCGCGGTGGACCTAGCTACTGTGTACTCATCACTAATTGTAATATACAAGAGCTAAATACCGTCGTTATAGCATCCCCCTCGACAACTGGGACATATCCTCTGTCCGGTCGCACCCGCTGGTGTCCGACTGCCTGCGCGAGGTAACTACCTCGTACCTCGCGTACGTCCGCGGCTGCGTGCTGCCCGCCGCGGTGGCGACGCACCGCGCGGTGGACCTAGCTACTGTGTACTCATCACTAATTGTAATATACAAGAGCTAAATACCGTCGTTATAGCATCCCCCTCGACAACTGGGACATATCCTCTGTCCGGTCGCACCCGCTGGTGTCCGACTGCCTGCGCGAGGTAACTACCTCGTACCTCGCGTACGTCCGCGGCTGCGTGCTGCCCGCCGCGGTGGCGACGCACCGCGCGGTGGACCTAGCTACTGTGTACTCATCACTAATTGTAATATACAAGAGCTAAATACCGTCGTTATAGCATCCCCCTCGACAACTGGGACATATCCTCTGTCCGGTCGCACCCGCTGGTGTCCGACTGCCTGCGCGAGGTAACTACCTCGTACCTCGCGTACGTCCGCGGCTGCGTGCTGCCCGCCGCGGTGGCGACGCACCGCGCGGTGGACCTAGCTACTGTGTACTCATCACTAATTGTAATATACAAGAGCTAAATACCGTCGTTATAGCATCCCCCTCGACAACTGGGACATATCCTCTGTCCGGTCGCACCCGCTGGTGTCCGACTGCCTGCGCGAGGTAACTACCTCGTACCTCGCGTACGTCCGCGGCTGCGTGCTGCCCGCCGCGGTGGCGACGCACCGCGCGGTGGACCTAGCTACTGTGTACTCCGCTATGCACGGGGTTGGATATCAGTTCGTGGTGGACGCTTTTGAGGCTGTTGGTTTGAAGGTATGTAATATTGCTATATTTTAACTATGTTTTTTATTCCTTTTTGAAAAAAAAAGCTTCCAAAACTCTAGTACCCGGCGGGAACTCTTTTCAGTATAGCGGTACTGTTTTTATCAAATATGCGCGTTACATAACGTAGAGAGTGACATCCGATGATAATCAGTTTAGCATTTTCAATCGATTGACGTTGCTTGTCTCTTTCTATTTTATGTAATTCGCATATTTGATGAAACAGTACCGCAATACTGAAAATAATTCAACTTATTAGCACATCTCTATTCTAATCAAATATTCTATATGTTATCTAGTCACCAAAACACAAACTTAATCACTTCCCATGACACCAGATAGCGCTGTATGAAGTACACAAAATGTATAATGCCCTCTCTTTCAGGCGCCAATAAGTGTGAAAGAGCAACAAGATCCGAACCCGGAGTTCCCGACGGTAAAGTTCCCTAACCCGGAAGAAAAAGAATGCCTCGTTCTGAGCCAAAAGTTAGCAGAAGAGAACGGAGTGAAGTTGGTGCTGGCCAATGACCCTGATGCAGATAGATTGGCTGTTGCTGAATATGATGATAAGTAAGTTATATCGAAAAACTGGCTATGTCCCTCAGTTTCACCCACGTAAGTCTCGATCCCGCGGTAGTATAGGTATAAAAAGTAACCTATGTTTTAATCCAGATCTCCAACTATCTTCTAACCAAGTTTCATCGCAATCGGTTCAGAAGTTTTTGCGTTATTGGAACACAAACATCCAAACAAGCAAAAATATCAACAAACATTCAATTATCCAACGAGCTGGGTCCCGCGGTTTCACCCGCGGAAGTCCCGATCCCCTGGGTAATTCGAAAAACCCTTTCAGCGGATGCCTACTAAAAACCTTTTCTTAAATAAATAAATAATCAGTTTATTTCAATTACAGAAAAACTTATTTCCCAGTAACATACTCGTCGTTGATAGCGTTTTATATAGGAGATAAAAGTGTAAGGCTTTCTTATATCACATAACACACTTTCCGAATTTTAGCAGCGGCTTAGGCTATGCGTTGATCAGTCAGTCAGTCACTCAGGAGTTAATCCATCAGTCCGTCAGTCAGTACTAGAACAAAGCATTTTATAGATATAGATTTTAACTACCCTGCAATGGTATGTAAAGAAGTAATGGCGTTATATTGCAGCAAGAAGTCGTGGAAAGTATTCAGCGGCAACGAGATGGGAGCTCTGCTCGGCTGGTGGATCCTCGACCAGTACTACAAGAAGCATTCCAAGGTCGACCCTGACGAGGTATCACATAACAAACTTAGATTACCTAGGTAGTAGGTATTATAACAACGGCATTCGAATTTTGATCCATATTTTTTAAAGGTGTGTGAGTAATTACCTGAACAGTTTTACTTTGGAACTGGCTCGTCTCGTCCGTCAGAGACGAGTTTGAAATGGATCACTATCAGGCGACTTTTCTCCTTCTAGTCTCTAATTGAGACCAGTCCAGTTCTATGGCGTCCTTTCCCTACGTACTGCTACAAAGTGAAACTCAGAATTAACCAATCAAATAAACATACCTATATTTTTCTGAGACAAAACCCGACACGCCCTTGTCTGATTGATTATGAAGTCGTAACATTTCAGGTGTACGTGTTAGCCAGTATCGTCAGTTCCAAGATCTTGGCAGCCATCGTCAAGGATAAGGGGCACTTCGTGGAGACGCTCACTGGATTCAAATGGATGGGTGAGTGGGAAGCATCTGATTGGTCAACGGGAAATCGAGTTGGCATCGATCATTCAAGATGGCCATAATTTTAAATCTAAGATTTCCTCCTGTTTTTTGCGTTATTGGAGTAAAATTAGACTCGTTTTTCCGGTTTTAATACAGTGGAAGAGGTCTGTGAAGATCTCGAAACGTAGAGCGTTGATAAAATGCTTAATTAATATAATATAAGCGACGCGATTAAACCCAGAAAAAATGGTTAAATTCTAATTTTAAATCTGTAAACTAAATTGTGTTTTTTCCTAAGAAAGAGAAGAATAGAATAATTATAGAATAATAGAAGTAGAATAATTAGAATAATTTGAAATTTGTCTTTAGAATAATTTGTGCACAGAAAAATGTAATTCACTGCAGATAATACGTGTTTTCGAATATTTAAGGAGCGTCGGCATCGGGCGTTAAAAAATGTTTATATGCGATATTTTTTCTTGGCCCGTTAATTGATCCCACTGTAAGGCCCGAGTCTCCTCTTAGAGGGGTTAGGCAGTAAGATCCACGGGAGTTTACTCCCCGTGCTAGTAATGTCCCATGCTTTCGAACCTAGTGGTGAGTCCTACGACGTGTCGGTTTCCTCATGCTATTATCCTTCACAGAACGCGATTGAAACAAAAAAAATATAATAGCACAGTTTTGCAAAATATGTGATCTAGTATATTATTCCAGGCAACACAACGCTCCTGCTGCAGCAGCAAGGCAAGATCGGACTGTTCGCGTTCGAAGAGGCCATCGGCTACATGTGCGACGCGCGCGTGCCGGACAAGGACGGAGTCTCCGCCGCCGTGCAGGTCGGTTACTGTCAGTCGGTCAGTCAGTCTGATAGATGGTCAGTCAGTCAGGCAGACGGGCTGTCAGTCAGGCAGACGGGCAGTCAGTCAGACAGACGGGCCGTCAGTCAGTCAGACAGACGGGTCGTCAGTTAGGCAGACGGGCAGTCAGTTAGGCAGGCGGGCAGTCAGTCAGGCAGACGGGCAGTCAGTCAGGCAGACGGGCAGTCAGTTAGACAGACGACAGTCAGTCTGATTGATGGTTAGTCAGTCTTGGTCAGACAGACGATCGGTCAGTTAGTTAGTCAAGCAGACGGCTATTGAGTCATTCAGACAGAGAAACGATCAGTCAGACAGTAGTTCATCAGCCAGTTAGACAGAAGGTTAGCAGTCAGTCGGACGATCAGTCAGTCAGTCAGTAACCCCTTACTTTTAAACGATGACTAACTTTATATAACGTTTGTCTTTTACTATGACATGAAGTTTCAAAGTTAACAGACAGGACAAACGTTACATAAACTTAGTCATCGTTTATAAGTAGGGGGGTTTATTACATGTTTCCCCGCCCCCAGGTGGCTTCCCTCGCGTCCCACCTGCGCGCGCAGGGGCGGTCGCTGCAGCAGCAGCTGTGCGCGCTGTACGCGCGGGTGGGGTACCACGTGTCGCACAACGACTACTACATCTGCCACGACCCGCACACTATCGACAAGATCTTCAGGAGGATCCGGAACTATCACGGCCCGGGAGAGGTTCGTTTTTTTTTTCTAATTTAGGCCATTTGGGACTGAGCCAGCGTCACTCCAATTTTGTAAGTTATTTGCAGATATAAAAGCAGTCCAACGCCTGCAACTTCTTGACCTAACGACTGCTATCAAGAATCAAGAAAATTTATTGAATAACTGTGTACATTGAGGTGACATTAAAATGTGTTATTAGTATCAACAGTTTGTCCATCCCGGACATACAATATTATAGTAACTTAATCTAAGCATTTATTCTAAATAAAAGTTAAACATTAACATAATTAGAATCAACAAATTAATCTTATGTAAAGTAAACATCTAAATCTAAATATTCTTAGCACTGTAGAAAGCCTTTGAGATCAACCATTTTCTTAGTCTATTGCGGAATAAGTTGCCTTCTAGCATCAGAGGCAACAATGGTATAGTTGTGTGTCTCACCTAGTGCTAAAGTTTTTTTATTGTGTAGTGTTAGAGTAAATTTAAACTTTCCGAGCCTGGAAAATGAAAATGTATGACCCATCCAAAGACTGACCGCACCAAGCGTTGCTGGGTTTGGAAAGTGTATGGGTAGTGTTCCGTTTCAGTATCCGAAGCGTGTGGGGTCGTGTGACGTGACGTACATGAAGGACTTCACCGCCGGCGTCGAGATACCGGAGACTAATGGAGGGGGACTGCATCTCAGTAAGTATATGTATATAAAAGTATGTGTGACTGTTGGTAGATGAGTTTTTTACCTGCACTTAAGAGGGTGGGTACTGTTACCATTTCCATACAAACATAATACCAAAATAGAATTATGAAAATTTAGTTTTCTTCTCGAATATCGGTATTATTCGAATTAAGATTTTACTTTTACAGGGCCCCCACCACAAGGTTTTCCAAAATATTCATTCGAAATGAAATAAAACGGAACTACATTTCGTTCATTTTTCAAGCGTAAATTACTAGTTTACATCTCATTTACATCTCATTTGTTTTATATTATTCCTAATAAAAAGTAATTTACGCAGTAAAAATGGAAAAAAATGTTTCTCCGTTTTATTTCATTTCGAATGAATATTTTGGAAAACCCTGTGGTGGGGTAAATAAAATCTTAATCCGAATAATATGGATATTAAGGTACAAAACTAAATTTTTCATAATTTATTTTGGTATTATGTTTGTATGGAAATGGTAATAGTACCCACCCTCTTAAGGGCGCATATCTAATTGCGTGACAGGGATAACGCTAGCGAATTTTCGATGTGTTAATGAAGGACGTAAGATGCTAGTACGCAGAATTTTAGAGCGTAAAATGAAACAATTGGTAATTACACGATAATAAAACATTAATTTTGAATTGTTGCCCGGAACAAATAATTATCTAAACATTTTTAAAATAATATTTTAAAGGATTAAATACATCTTCAAAAATTTACTCGCGGCAGGCCTATGCCACTCCGCGATCTGTCATGAAATGACAACTGCACTAAGCGAAATGCATGTACGCCGGTTGTCAAGCTCGCCTCGCTAGTGTACCGGAGCTTGCGGGCTGTGTTCCACGTAAATAAAAAAAAATCGTGTGTCACGTTTCTTATGAAAAACCGGCCAAGTGCGAGTCGGACTCGCGCACGAAGGGTTCCGTTTCCGTACCACATGATAATGGTACGAAAAAATTAAAAGTGGTCATTGACACGGAACCCTAAATGAACACTAGACCAACCAATGCATACACGCAACACGACCGTTAAGTCTATCACTCCATCACTAGATGGCGTTAGTGGTAAAATACATCGCGGTATCGTTACGTTTAATGTCAAAAATCACGTTTGTTGTATGGGACAAATATTTGTTCTTTTTAGTATTTGTTGTTATAGCGCCAACGGAAATACATCATCTTGAAAAATTACAACCGTCTAGCTATTACGGTTTATGAGATATATCCTGATGACCGACGGCCAGACAGGGAAGACTCAGTAATAGGGTCCCGTTTTTACCCTTTGGGTATGGAACCCTACAACATGAGGTCTAAATCATATTTATATCATATCAGTCATATCGTATTCGTATCGCTTACAACATGAGGTCTAAATCATATTTATTTCATACTAGCTGACCCGACAGGCGTCCTGTCGTTTAGTATAAAAAAATAAAATTCATCAAAATCGGTTTAGCATTTTTTCTTTCATAAGAACCTTCTCCTGACAATAGCGCTCACAACAAAAAAAGAATTATCGAAATATGTGTAAAAGTTTAAGTGTGATGCCGTGACCAAGGGAAATAGGGATTGATTTTTATATATAAGAAGATAAGAAGAAGAAGAAGAAGATCAGTCATATCGTATCTCTTTTGGTTGCCTAAATAATAGTCATAAGCATCGGAACGTCATATTTTCACGCTGCCAAAAGACATTGAGAGGTAAAAAAAACGCATTTAACTTACCTATAGCTAATTAGTCGGCAAATTATTAACTAGATTTTCTCAAACATGCATGGAAATAATATCATTATGTCAAAAGAACACGCGAATTATCAATTTTATGACCCCTCTACATGATGCTAGCCCACTAATATGGGCCAGCATGTGGAGACTGTATTGGTGTCGGCTTATGGTGTGCGGGATGGATGTGATAGGGGAAGCGATAGTTTTTAGAATAAAAACTATTTCCACATAATAAATTTTATTCTTCAAAATCATACCCTCCTTTTTGCCGTATTCGGGTAAAAAACTTTAAATAGACAACCCTATCACTATTATTTAAATGACGTTCAACAGTGTAGCTTCTGTACTTGTACTATTTATGTATTCTGTGCTCGCGGCGAGATTTGATCTTCCGTCTTTTAATTATTTTTCTAATATTTTTAAAGTAATGAGTATCTTTAATTTTCCAGAAGTAATAGGCACCGGGTTAGACCAGGACTACACTAGCGGCGAGATGATAATGTTCCGCACGTCCGGCGGACTGTGTATCACCGTGCGCACGAGCGGCACCGAGCCCAAGCTCAAGTACTACACCGAGCTCGTGTGTAAAGCTGATACTGAGAGGTAACCTAACCTAACCCAATTACCCAAAATAATGCAGATTAGCGACAAAATGCCTATCCTCCAATAATCAATCGTCAAATTGTCAAATTTAATACCTTCGTTTTTAGGGTTCCATCACCAAAGGGTAAAAACGGGACCCTACTACTGAGACTTCGCTGTGTGTCCGTCTGTCACCAGGCTGTATCTCATGGACCGTAATACAGATGCAGTATGCATAATACAGTATAATTTTTTACAGATGACGTATTTCCGTTGCCGCTATAACAAAAAATACTAAAAAAATAAATAAATAACAAAATTGTGCACAAACGCGATTTTTGACATAAAAACGCAGCGATAATCTTTGAACACGGAACCCTAAAAAAAAAGATCTAAGAACGTTTTATTATAGCTACACCATGTATAACTTTTTACTTTGCTATCCACAGTGAACAAGAAAAAATGAAAATCAAGTTAAAAGACATGGTCCAAGAATTTATAGAGGAATTGATCCAACCTAAGGAAAATGGTCTGATATGAACTGTAAGTATATAGTATATAATTAACCTAGCACAAATGTTATTATTATATTCACATAAATATAATAACTTATATAGATTTTTCTTCTGTTTTTGCGATGTTGGATTGAAATTTTACTCAGTCAATCCTGAAGAAGAGACCTGTAAAGGTCTCGAAATGTTGACCATTGAAACAATGCCAATAAAAATTGACTCCACGCTATAAAAACCGAAAAACGAGTTTGATTTTAAACACATTTTTCAATAATTAATTGCGTTGGTTTTATTATAAGCATCGTCCGTGAAAGTCCTGATCCCGTGGGAATTTCAAAAAAAAACCTTTCTTAGTGGATACCGACACACAATAAAGAATAACAAACTCTCCAAACTTCATGCCTCTAGGACCAGCGTTTTGGTCTCTGCGTTGGTATAAAGGTCTTCCTTTCAGTCAGTCAATCAATCGATCAGGAAAAAAATCAAGAAAAAAAAAAAAAAAAAACTTATTTCCACAAGTAATACATTAAAATTAAACACTATCTCTCCACACTAGGCGAAGCCTGTCCTGTGGAGAGAATATATCCAGGATACAGTAGGTATAGGTTACACTTATGAGAAATAAAATAAAAACAGTATAGGTACAATATAAAAACTAAAACAATACAGAAATGGCTGGGAATGTGGAATAGGATAGATTGTGGGGTATAGGAGGTATGGGGGGAAGTGGAGGATAGGTGTTTGAGGAACATTATTTGTGAATCGTCAATAGTCCTTCAGAGTCGTCGTATGTCAAAGTCATGAGAAATTTAGTCAGAAGTTTCTTGGCAGCAAACACAGAGTCCAGCCTAAAATTACAAATCTGCACCAGTTTATTATAAACGAAAGGAAATTTAAATTTCCTAAACTGCTTAGCGAATGAAGTACGCACTAGGGGGATAGGAACCATGAACAATCTATTTTTGAGGAGATCCTTGTAATTATGGGATGTAATTACTGATTTATGGACAAAGAGAGCCATTCTCAAAAAGTAAAGCCTTCTCACACTGAGCACCTGAGCTTCCTGATATAGAGAAGTAGTGGGATAGCTTTGAATTTTATATGTATAGATAGTTTTTTTAATGCCCTACGTTTCAAGGTCTGTGTATAAATGAGTAAAAACAATTCAATATCGCGAAAACAGAAGAAAAATCTACGGGAGTATGTTGGTATGTGTTTTTAATTTCAAACCCCATGTATTAATTAGTGACTTACTGTACCTACTTAATAATTATAGATTTTCGTCTATAGTTCTTGTTTATGTAGATAGAATTTTTATTATATCGATAATAGTTTCTAGAATCTAAACGTCGATGTTTAGTAACAAAAAAAACTGAAATTTGAAATATATTCGTATTAAAAACTAGTATACACGTTAGAGTAGCGTTAGATAGATGGCGCTTTAACGAGCCTTAGTCGTAAACAATCAAAGGAGAATATAATTTTGATTTGTATTTGTATTTGAAGCGTGAACTTGCGTAGTCTAGTTGGTATAGACGTTGGGGTACTGACCCAAAGACGCGAGTTCAAGCCTCGCCGCAAGTGAAAATTTTTTAATGCTATTTTTCCTTGAAAATAAATTTTCTAAATAAAATAGCCTTGAGCTACATACAAAAATTAATAGAAATGTATATAGTATACACGTAATAGAAGGTATAGAAAATATTCAACTACTAAATATTATAATTGTCAAAGTTTGTATGCAAGTGAGTTATAAAACGAGTATCTTTGTTACTCCTTCACGCAAAACTACTTAACCGATTGTGATGAAACTCGATATGCAGATAGCTGGGTGTCTGGATTAACACATAGGCTACGTTTTGTCCCGAAATTCCCGCAAAATCGGGACTTACGCGGGTAAAATGAAGGCGGCAGCTAGTATGATAAAACCGAATTTATCTATGATTTTATTAGAAACTTTGCCTCAATCCAAGACTCACAATCGGTTCAGTAGTTCTTTTATTTACAAAAACATTCAAATTTTTAAAACAGCGTGTTTCGATTATACGGTAAGGTTGCGTCCAAAATTACATGAGGTGTTTTTTGACATTTTCTGTCCCTCCTCCCCCCCTGGTGAGATGTCGTGAGATTTTATTCAACCCCCTCCCCCATCCTCCAATCTCACGTGAGATTTTTCAAAATGTGGGTTTCTTACGTAAACGCGTTGGATTGTTATTGTAAAAAGAAAAAAAAATGCTTCGTGCTTTTATTTACGACTAACAAACTGTAGAGTGTGTTCAGTTACTGGAGCAGTAAAATACAGCTCCGGTAGCAGAATTTTTTTTTCAGTGTGTACAATCTGGATTAAATGGACCACAATAGTATTTTTTTTTTGTTTCAATCAGAAATAAAATGCGTGATATTTGCCGAGACCCTCCCTCTCACCAACGTAAGATTAGATGAGATTTGACTCGACCCCCTCCCCCCCTTAAACATCTCACGTAATTTATGGACGCCCCCTAATTTACGTCAAGTTTCCAAAGATCGTAGAACAAAAGTCTAGACATCTACTAGAACCTGTTCGGCCTAAATTACCGTCCTCGAAACACGCTGTATGTAATGTATTTTATTTGTTGATCTACTTGATTGTATTAATATATTTTATTAATTTTGTTATTTTAAATTTATCATTTTTGTAAAACCAAAGAATGTTCTAATATTGATAAGTAAATAACTTTGTGATATCGTGACGGTCCAAAGAGATCTGGTAATTATTGTTAAAGTAATAAAGTCGATTATCGTATGTATGTGAACATTTTGTATTAATACTGATTTATTCAGTTAGATAAGTCATTTATTATTTCTTAAGTAATATAAGATAATCATCACTTGATGATGACAAGTCTTAGGAGAACAGACATTATTCCCCCAAGACTTATCATACAAATGTCTTCTTCTCATCGTATAGTGGTGTGTCTCAACTAGTGTTAGAGTTCTCAGGTCGCACTAAAGCTAAGCTATCGGCATTCAAAATCGGTAGGTGCAGCTAAACCATCAGCTCGTCGTACAAACGTAATATTATTATCAGTACAATTGACCTCAATCTTATGAATGTAAAATACAAACCCTTTATTATTTTTTTAATTAATAACATCAACTATAACAACAACAAAAATAACAACAGTAACAAGCGCAATCATTGGTTCGCTTCCGCTTCAGCCTTTGCAGCTTCCGCAGCGGCTGCGGCTGCTTCCTCCTCGATCCTGAGACGCTCCTTCTCTTTCAAGTACAAATCTATCAGATTGTCAAGCTCAGGGCTCAGGAGAACCGACAGACCTGCTGTTACAGGCACCTACACATAAATAACGGTTGTAAAAGTCATTACCCTACCTCCCCGTGGTCGGGTAAAAATAAACTTCGCCGTGATCGGAAAAAAATAAAGTTCCAAGTAATATTGCATGCGCGATTCAGATTTCCGAACTAGTGGCGCCACCTAGTATGTGACTGCTACATATTGCAGAATTATATTTTTCTAAAAGACCACGTTTATAAGGAAGACGGGTTTGGTCTTCCTCCATTGCCGTCTTCGTTCTTCTAGATGTGCGTGCTACATCTTAGACCGTATCATCACTTTCCATCAGGTAAGATAGTGGTCATACGCTCATCGTGTCCGTCAGGATGAAAAGTCACTATTTTTTTATCGGCGTATTTTACGTTTAATTTATGCTCATGAATTGCTTCCCAATTGCTGCTATTTACTTCCTATTCTCAGAATATTGCTTCCATCATATTCTTGGAGTAACAAAACATTTAAAGGTGACCGTTCATTCTGATGTCTCGACGGCAGGTCACCTAGGCGTAGTGTCGTTGATAATGAAAATATTTGAAACTTACGGTGGCCATTAATTGCTTCCCAATTGCTTCTATTTACTTCCTATTCTCAGAATATTGCTTCCATAATATTCTACACGAAACAAAACATTTAAAAGTGACCGTGCATTCTGATATCACGCCGACCTAGGCGTAGTGTTCTTGATGATGAAAATAATTGAAATTTACGGTGGCTATTATTTGCTTCCCAATTGCTTCTGTTTACTTCCTATCCTCAGACTATTGCTTCAATCGTATTCTAGAAGAAATAAAACGTTTTAAATATAGCGTTCTTTATGGAGTCACGACGGCCGGTCACCTCGGCGTAACACCTATAAATATTTTGTTTTTTTTTTCTAGAATACGATAGAAGCAATATTATGAGGATGGAAGTAAATAGAAGCAATTGGGAAACAGTCAATGGCCTCCATAAATTTCAATTATTTAATTATTAAGGACACTACGCCTATGTCGTTGTGATATCAGAATGAACGGTCACCTTTAAGTGTTTTGCTTCTTAAAGAATATGATGGGAGCAATATTCTGAGAATAGGAAGTAAACAGAAGCAATTGGGAAGCAAATAATAGCCACCGTAAATTTCAATTATTTTCATCATCAAGGACACTACGCCTAGGTCGGCCTGATATCAGAATGAACGGTCACCTTTAAATCTTTTGTTTCTTTATAAATATGATGGAAGCAATATTCTGAGAATAGGAAGTAAACAGAAGCAATCGGGAAGAAAATAATAGCCACCGTAAATTTCAATTATTTTCATCATCAAGGACACTACGCCTAGGTCGGCGGGATATCAGAATGAACGGTCACCTTTAAATGATTTGTTTCTTTTAAAATATGATGGAAGCAATATTCTGAGAATAGGTAGTAAATAGAAGCAATTGGTAAGCAATTAATGGCCACCGTAAGTTTCAAATATTTTCATTATCAAGGACACTACCCTAGGTGACCGGCCGTAGAGACATCAGAATGAACGGTCACCTTAAAAATGTTTTGTTTCTTCTAAAATACGATGGCAGCAATTTTCTAATAATAGGAAGTAAATAGAAGCAATTGGGAAGCAATTAACGGCCACCATGAATTTCAATTATTTTCATTATCAAGGACACTACGCCTAGGGGACCTGCCGTCGAGACATCAGAATGAACGGTCACCTTAAAATGTTTTATTACTCCAAGAATACGATGGAAGCAATATTCTGAGAATAGGAAGTAAATAGAAGCAATTGGGAAGCAATTTATGAGAATAAAATAACGTAAAATACGGCGATAAAAAATAGTGACTTTTCATCCTGACAGACACCGCTCATCTATCGTGTTAAAAATGTTTATTTTCACCGGTGGTGTAAACTAAAAACTACATTACTATGAAAACAATATTTATAATCAAAGAGAAAGTCGTGTTAGTTACACCATTTATAACTTAAGCTGAACCGATTTGGTTGAAAATTGGTGGAGAGGTTGCTTAGAACCGGGAGAAGGACATAGGATACTTTTAATCCCGTAAATCCCTCGGGATCGGGACTTATGCGAGTGAAAATGCGAGGCGCAGCTAGTTAAATATAATAATGAATGATATTACCTCGGCGAAAACAGCTTTAGCCGCCTCCCATCTTTCAATATGGCCCTTAATTACCTTTATAGCAAGTTGAGCTTTCGGTATAATCATACCCAACATTCTGAAATTACAACAAATAATTCAAATCGCGTCAGTCTTCTCGGGACCACGGCCGGTGGTCCCGGCCGAAACGTCGAGCTAATTAAAAACATAGTTGTCTATAAAGCGATCTTGACCCAAAGTTCTAAAATTAATATGGACAGAAAGCGTGTAAGTTTAAAAAGTGTGTAGGATAAAGTAAGAAGTACGATACTAACTCAAAAAGTGGGACACACATAGACTCCATGAACTGTATTTCCAAATCCGGTATGAAACACTTGTTTCTATCCATCATGTAGACGGGGAGGTCGCCGCGGCTCTTCTCATCGTCGCCTTGTTTGAAGAACTCCGTTAGGACCGCGGCCTGACCGGAGAAATTGTTGTGAACTATTTGTAAAATCTATAGTTATAAAAGGCTTTGTCCTGACTGATGGATTGACTGATGGACTGATTAAAGCAGTCTTGGCCGATAATAATACAGCGCTGATATTTGGAGACTGTTCTTTATGTGATGGAGGGATCAGATAAGAAAGGCTATTTTAAATTTCCCACGGATTTGGGAGTTATGCGGGTGATATCACGTTGCACGCCGACGACAGACCGATGGCTAATTCTAATCAGGAGACGGTCCCTAAATGCTGTATAGCTTACTCTACAGATCGTATTCAGCTAAGTATGTAAGTTACACTACTGGTAGATTAGCTGTTGCCCTTAGACATCCTCTAGGTACTCTACAGTAAGTTATGCATTGGTGCCTTACGCAAGGAAGATGAAAAGAGATCACAATGAACCTTTGTCTAAGCTTAAAAATAAACTCCTGAATGTTTATTAAAAATAATATAAACACCTATAACATCGTAAATCAATCTGCAATTTTAATATGTTTGGCATAGGCTCTATTAAGGGGTATAGAATCAAAAGGAGCAACTAACAGCAGTCTTCTTAACACTGTTCCAGTCTTTGATCTGGTCGCTGAGATCGGCTGCGTTCATCAATAGAGATTGCAAAACGTTCGAGTGTAACTTGTTGCCTTTTTGGAAATCATGTGCTATGTGCTCATAATAGTTTTTATTTCTGGAAAGATATACAGATATGATGGGTCAAATGCTGTAAGTACCTATCCTATTGTCACGTCTTCGGATGTTCAATTTGATATACAAATAGGTATGTCTACATATCTGCGGAATGACAAATCTATATATAAATTGTGGAATCACTGCAAAATGTTGCTTCTAGATTTAGCTGTTTTAGTGAAGTTGGCGATCTTAGGTTTTCACCCAATGACACCCAGAATCCAGCTGCGGCCCCTTACCTCCAAAAAGTAAAGCAAAGAACCCTACCATCCCCTTTAACGATTAGTTTACCTAAGCTTGCTCTCACACCACCTGACGAGAAGCTATTTTGAGATCGTCAACGTAGCGCACTTGCCTAAAGTGTACTTTTTCAATCTACACTTGAAGACTAGCAGTAGTAGCTTGGGGGTAACGATACGGCCAGCAGTTCCAGTTCCATTTCATAGCACTCATCATCATCTCAACTCAACCCTTATCCGTCCACTGCCTCTCATAGGCCTCCCCCATACGACGCCACAAATAGCGATCGCGAGCCAACTCCATCCAACGACTCCCCACGACCGCTACAATGTCGTCGGTCCACCGAGCAAGTGGTCTTCTAAAACTCCGTTTCGCATTGCATCGTGGTCGCCACTCGAGGACTTTACTCCCTAGCAGCTATCAGTCTTTTAAGCCATTTTGAGAGCTACACTGGTTACTTTCAAAGCAGTTCGCACCAGAACCTAGCACTTAAAACAAAACTAGACTAACTTGAAATAATTAGCCAGATCGGAAGCCAGAATATAGTCCCTGAGCAGCATGATGGCTCTGTCATAGTCCCGTCTCGGCAAAGCTTCTAGCAAGTCACAACCACTGGTGTTGAGGATACAAACGGCTTGGGCTATATGGTGACGTTCCATGACGCTGCCTTCGCTAGAATACAGCGCTGCTAGTGTTGTCTCTATCAAAAATATCACTGAGCTTAGTGCTTCGAAGACCTTTTCTACGTTCAATGTATCTTTTTAAGGGTTCAATTAAGGAGGTGAAAAAAAAACAAACACTAAAACTTAAATTAAAGGTAAAAATTTGAAATTCCCTATAGATAAATCAATATAGGCAATCAATAGCCACTTATTTAAGAGAGTACTCACGTCCAGCTATATGAAAGCTATTTGTCGTTCCTCGATGGTCCAGATCGTGTGTCAGACCAGCAATTAGAAACATAAGACCTTGAAGCTCCCTAAAATAAGACAACTCAAATATATTCACTTAAGTGGTGATGACACCCACATATAATTTATGAGACATGTGGCATTAGGGCTTAATCTGTTTTTTGGGAATATTTTTACGGTCAGCTGCCTGCCTAACACCAACGCTCGTTCGGACCAAGCAGTTTACCGCCACCGATCGAGAACTCCGCAAACGACACCCGCGGGAAGAGATAGGGTAGCCCTTTTCAATGCCGGGGATATACAATACATACATCCACTGCTTGCGCTGTATAAATCATCTAGATTATCTAATCTACACGTGGGCTTAGAAAGCCCAAGCATTTGTTAAAATATTATACTAACGTAAAATATCCAGTCTGAATGAGCTTAAAGTTGACTAGAGCTGCATAGGCCCACTGGGCCACATTGTAGGCATGACACCAGTTGTGATACGGTACATCTCTGTAGCCCTTCTTACAATAAAGCACAAAACGAGCTAAAGTCATACGTCGGATTTGGAACCTTGAGAAAGTTGACGTAAACATTAAAATTTATTAGAGCACAGAATATATTATATATACTCCGATTAATAAGTAACGCAATCCGCGATCTGATAATCAAATGAAACTGAAATGCTAAATATTAATTAACAAAACAATTAAAAATTAAATAACAACAATTGAACAAGGTTGTACTTTTGTGGTTTCCGTGACTCAGTTGATCAAAGTTCCGCAAGATGGTGGCAAAGGACAAAAACACAGCGAAAACATTGATTTTGCAAAAGCATATTTTCAAATTCCAATGGAATGTTGAAGTAGGTAGATTAGATATTAATTAAACCCTCATATAAACCCGCTGTTGAGATCACCTCAGACTGAGCTGGATACACTTTATTAAACACGATAGATAAGCGTTTGACCAGTATCTCACCTGATGGTAGGTATATGATAATTATGGTCTACTTAGACGATATTATCACATAGCATCAGGTGATACTTGATCCATCTGGTAATAGGATATCTGGTGATATCTGTTCTATCTGGTTATAATTATTTATAAGACGCTCGCTCATCTAGAAGAAGGAAGACGGCCGTGGAACAAGATCCGATCCCTTCTTCCTTAGCAGCTGCACCGCAGCAGCTCCTACAGTTCGCTTAGCTGCTGGGTGGTAGCTTATTGGGTGGTAACGAGCAGCGGCAGAAGCCTCCTACCACAAAACTCCTATCCACTATCGCTAATTGAAATACCCTCATCATTTCAGCTGTAAGAAGTCCACTGCTGGACATAAGCCTCCCTCATAGATTTCCAGATGCTTCGGTCATCCGCGGATCGGAAAGCGCAGCGTTGGACGTCCACCAACGAGATGGACGGACGACTTAGTTAAGGCCGCGGGTTCACGATGGATGCAGGCCACTTATGAAATACCCTCACGTCTTATCAAAGCCAAGGTTCGAGAACATCTTCATGACGTAGCAAGGTAGTTCCCTCAAGGGTATCGCTCTAGGATTGAAGTGTAGACTCGCAGCGTGCGGGTGGTTGTGGAAACCAGTGCAATCCAACAGCTTTGTCACTTCTGAATCGGTTACCTGCACCCGTATTGTCTATTTAGTGGATAACTCAGTTTCATAGGCACTAAGCAGCACATTGCTGGTTTGCGGTAATTACTGGTGATTACCACGTTACATCAAAGCACCAATGTAGGTCAAAGCACCTATGAAATTGACCTTAGAGTTATCTACTAGCTAGATAGATAAAACGGGTGTTGGACCATTTGGTTAGAAGTTGCTGATTCTCAAATCTGTCTACTAAATAAATAAGTTAATCCAGAAACTCAGTAAAAATGCGACGCTTGAATAGACGATTTTGACTGGCCCACTAGTCCTAATATTTGCATTGGTTAACTGATTTCAAGTCATTAGCTTCGAGATAATGGCTCTGCTTGATATTTCATAAAGCAGGTCTAGTGGTACCTTCACTTTCATTCTGAAAATCGTGGTTTCGAATCCCGAGTAATCCCGACCGACCGTGCACCAATGTCACTTGCTTTCAGAAATATTATGTGCCTTTTTAACATCGCTCTTATGGTGAAGGAAAACATCGTGGGGAAACCGACATGTCCTAGTACTTACCACGGTCCGAAAGCAAGGGACATTCGCCAATTTGGAGTAGGCTCCCGTGGCGTCTTACTGCCTAACCCCTTTAAGAGCTGTTGTCCTACAGTGAGACATAAAAGGCTAACAACAATTAAGTTTAGTATAGATACTTTCTAATGAGTACCACCTACCTTCATGTGATACATAAGCAGCTCGTTAGCCAGCGCGTTTCTAATATGAGCCTCTTCTATCTTGTGGTACACCACGGAATGCATGATGCAAACGCCGCAGTAGATAGAGAACGCTAACGCCATTTCCTCGTCCATTGCGTCGAAATATGGGTCCTTGGGTAACATCATATATTAGACAGCCATTATTGATTTAGAAATTTGGATTATGCAACGAATACAGCAACACTATTAAGTATTTGTAAGGTGAAGGCAAAGAAATATATATCTAATGGAAAACACAAATACCAGAAGAGAAGGAAAAGTTAAGAATAAAAATGTATTGTGACTAATATAGTAAGAATAAGCAATTCAAGCAGTAAGGCCACTTTCCAGTAATTTATACTGTAGCGTAAGAGAGCAAAGCATATTATCTTAATATAAATAAGCAATTAATAATTATTGGCACAGGTATAATTTGATAAATGGTACAAGTTATTAAAATGACCTACTAATAACACATGCTAATAATGTCAATAGCAACCACATGTAAGCAATACTAGAATTACAAGAACACAACAGCTTAAAAAGGTGAAACTATAAATTTATCCTAAATATTAGAGAATTCAGTATACTGACGTGTATTTTGTTGATGAGTTGACCCACGCCTATGATGCCAGTTTGTTCTCGTATCGGGAAGCATAGGAGATTCCTAAACATATGGTAGAAAAGGTTACAGTTAAAGCTTTTAATGCTTAGTGTGTAAGTAAGTATGGTTGTTCCTCCTTCACACAAAAACGACTGATCCGATTGCGATGAAACTAGGTATGCCAATAGCTGGAAATTAACACGGATACCTACTTTTTATCCCGATACACCCTGGATCGAAACTAACGTGGGTGAAACTGCGGGGCGCGGCTTCACCCACGTTAGTTTCGATCCAGGATTCTAGGACCGAGTATTTATTCTTACAAAGCAGCAGCTTCATACAAGCCCGCGGCCTCGGTACTGCACTACATATTTAGCTATGTGTGCGTGAACCTCTCACACCGTGTGCCGACGTGTTCATATACGGAGCCGAGAGGATCTTCGGGCGGCCTCGGGAAACCTGAGCGGCAAACGGTGACGCAGACATAGTCTCATGTAGTACTGGTAGTGAACCTTGTATGATGCTGTTTCTCTGTAGGATTAGTACTCGGTTCTAGTATCATCATTAGTCATCATTAACATACTTGCTTTCAATGCCGGGATAGCCATCAATAGTAGGGTCGAACGCCGGATAATCCTTACAGCTTTTAACATTAACGATTTGTCCAGTTTTGATCACTTGTCCTGTTACACCAATGTTTAGGGGGAAACGGCGTTCTTTCTCCTGGAAAGTCAGTCCAAATTGTATCTAATAGTAGCGGTCTTCTTTTCATACAATGGTGTTGCTAATCTACTGTCAGTTTTCAAGTCGCTCTAAGGCATCTAACTTGACCTAATGACTGCTATCAGTCAGAGATAACGGGCGATAACAAGGGGGTTCCCCAGGGGCAGTTCTAGGTCCAGTACTGTTCAATATAGATAGCAAAGATAACCAAATTATTTTAGTTAGACAATTATTTTAACAGACAATTCAAACCTTAGATGCAGATTTATCGACAAGCTCCATCTTTTCAATATCAACCAACATAACCACACATCGTTCTGCTTTTGTCAGTAACTTTGCCTGGTCCATTGTCATTTGAAGTAAGGTTTCCAAAGAATCTACCTAAAACAACAATAATGGGTTTTTTCAACGAATGTTAGATATTTAAACAGCGCAAGCAACTTTTAATCCATGCTAATTTTAATCCGTGCTAAATAATGGTGCGGTAGTACTAATTATGGCGCTGTAGTGCCCGGAACATTATTAGATGGAGATAGCTTGCCCAGCAGCTATACCACCCTCCCAGCCTAGTCAGCTGTGCAGGTAAAGTTGCAATGTTTAAAATAGACTTCATCAAAGAATTAATTTAATTTACGTATAATTTAGTTTAAATATAAATAAATTATTAAATATGCGGCGTAAACTAATAACTACACAAACCTAAAAAGAAAAAAAACATAAAGGCCTTAAGTGAACGAGTTCTTTCAAGGCAAAATTTTTTAGTCACAAGAGTTTTAAATAATGAATAGTTTTCAAGTAAATTTTAGCTTAGATAGGTTAGGTTAGGTTAAATATATAGGTACTTGAGCAAAAAGTCTCCTTGCTACGCGTAGTAGTTGCTGACATTTCTCTTTTAAACTTTCTTCGTGTTCATACAATATAGCTTTCTTTATAGTGGGCCAAGCGAACCTGGAAAATAAGAACAATTTATGGTTCTAACTGTGTACCTACCTTAGTACAAAGGACCTTAAATAATGTGTTATAGATATTACCTAGTGCATAGTCTACTCCTTTCGAGCAGACAATAATCTATACTACATTTTAGTAACATGCTAGTGATCTGTGTCCATGCCTACTAATATTATAAAGAGGAAATATTTATTTTCACCTCACAACCACGGAAAGGATCGTTTTGCACGCTGATTTCTGCGTGCAAAATCGCATTTTGCGCCCTAGCGTGGAAAGAGATTTTAAAATTCGAATCTGTCTTCTCGATACTTTTATATAGAGCAAGTCCTATGAAAATGCGCTAACCGGAACCTCATTTCTTTTTTTTTTGTTCATGGCATCGAACCACGAAGCATTGTTACACATTGCCAATGTAGTATTTATTGTTTATTATCATTAGTATCACGCAGGTTTTTTCATGAATTATTCAATTTAGAGATTGTTTGCTTATTTTTATTATTTACGGTACAATAAGCGGTATATAATGCCGAATTGAGTTTTCTACCGGAAAAATGCACCGAGCGTTTTCCTCGCTGTAGTGAGGTGAAAAATTGTGTGTTTCACAGAGTTTCACTCGGCAGCAAAGTTTTTTGCATCTCGTACATTTGAAACCTTTGCGACGACGCTCAGCATTCTATATTTGAACCATGATCCTAGAATGCTTCGCTAGCTCAGGTTTCAATACAAGTACTCGCTGCAAAAACCAACTTTGCAGCCTTGCATAACAAATAACTATTGTTTGTTTGTAACGAATAGTTTCTCATCTAGAATACCATAGAAGCTACACAGCATCTAGGTACACGGTTTAGTTGCAGAATAACCTGCCTGTAAATGGTGGTTCTTGACACCAAAATCTCTGTTGGAAAAAAAACACAATTTACGACGTTTTATTTAGGTAAGGTTAGGTAGATACTAACAAGAAACATTCGTGTATAAAAGTAGCTACGTGCTCCTCCAATATCTTCGGTGCTACGATGCAGACTACCACCGAGAATGGCTGGTCGACTATCGGGTACAATACTATCCTTTTCTTAGGAGTATTATCGGTGATGTGCTGGAAGACGCCGAATAAAAAATAAGCTTCGAAGTTTCTTGTTACCATAAAATTGAACAAATTCAGAATTTGAACGGATGGCGATGCTTTCAAAAAAGACATGCCAGCTTAGTTTTTAGGGTTCCCTGTCTGTCTGTCTGTCAACAGGCTGTATCTTATAAACCGTGATAGCTAGACAGTTTATTTTTTTGTATTTTTGTTTTTCTGTTTGTCGCTTTTCTTGTTCTAGCTGCAACAGAAATGCATCAGCTGTTAAAAATATCAACTGATTAGCTATCATCAGCTGATTATCACGGTTCATTGCATACAGCCTGGTGACAGATAGGCAGACAGACAGACGGACCGTGGAGTCTTAGTAAAAGGGTCCCTTAGGTACCTACCTACGGAACCCTTCAAACTAAAAAGAAGTTGGAGTAGATACTCACTGGAGATATAATAGCTTGAAAATCGTTAGGAAAGTTCAATAATAGTTCGCTAATTTCCGTTTTGTTTTTCAACGTTTCATTTAACTTTTGAAACATCTGGAAATAATTTATTATGAATTTAGTATTTAGGTAGGTATCTCTATTGGGTAATTAGGTAGTCATACGTAGGTAAATAATAAAAGCATTGGTTATATCTCTGACAGCAGTCGTTAGGGCGAGTAAATGGGTTTGAACAAATTCAACACTTTATACGAAAAACAAGAGTATGTAGGCGATCGTTTCACGACCTTGCATGCAGGCTTCCTTGTCCTCAACTACAGCACACATCAAAAACAAAATGTCGATGTGTACACAAACTTCTTTACATGTGTGCAGCTGTGGGTGTAAGCTGTCGGGCTCTATAAATAAATAAATAAATATTGCACGACGTTACACACAACGCAATCTAGCCCCAAACTAAGCACTAGGCTTGTACTATGGGTACTAGACAACGGATATACTACATATTATACTTAAAATAAATGGCGATATAACCGTTTAGTCGCCTTTCACGACACCCACGGGAAGAGATGAGGTGACCTATTCTATGCCGGGGCTACTAATACACGAAATACGTGCCAGTAAAAAAGTAAAACGACTAACACAAATCTTCATAATCCTGGATAAACAAGTGTGTCCAATGGCTGCAATAGAAGCCTCCATCCTCTCAAGGTTCACCACCACCAGCAGAACTAATTCCGCCTCACATTCTCCTGTCAACTAAACAAGATTTGTTTGATCAGTTGAGCCCCGCGGTTTCAGCCACCTAAGTCCCGATCCATCATGCATGATCTGTGTCATCCATCTCCCTCTTTCCTGTTTTGACACCCTACAATAATGATGTACCTACCTAAGTAATTAAGTACCTATAGCGATTTTGAAAATCTGAATCCTGTCAATCCTGAAGAAGAGACCTGTAAAGGTCTCTAAACATTGAGCATTGAAACAATGCTAAAAGTAATAAACTCTAAAACAAATCTTCACAAAATGCCATGTCCTCGGCATTAATGCTTATTATAACTAAATTAGTAATTGTGTGAGAATTTTATAAGTAACTCCTTCGTATCTAATTAAAAACAATTCCGAGATTTATATTTAGATTATACTATTTAATAAAACACTACAAAATTATATTTCATTCCCATCAAGAATAACAATAACACAATTTTTAGATTACTTAGAATTAAATACATCCTCATTAATTATATAAATAGATAGAGTTTGGACCGTGGCGAGTCTCAGATACCTAGACACACCTGTTCTAATAACATATTCATACAGAATAATAGTAGGTAGGTAGCTTATGCACCGAGGTGGGTGGAACTAAGGCCTTGTCATATTATGTAGAGCGTAACCAAGGACTCTAGAGTTAACTCCCGAGGGTGTTAAATAATCAAACTTTATTTAATCTTCGGCACAGAATCGTAACCTTATTCTGTGCCGGGGATTCCTCGCCTAGTTTTCCTATACCTATTTTTACAACAACCTATCCAGTGGCGAATACAAGTTATTTTTTAAAAACTCCTGTAGTTAACCATTATTATCAATTACTCGAATAAATTACAGACCTCTAAAAATATTAAACAACACATAAAGATTCTAATAAAAAATAGTCAGTGTACTGACGTCGGCAAATACGTCGTCTCATACCAAATAAGTGTCCATTGTTTTATTTATTTTATTTTAGTTTAAAATGTTAGTAAAAGTTTTTCATCTGACAGTGGTAGTGGTGTATTTGTACACGTTATGGTACGATCAAATGTTCGTGGATGTACCGTTGCCGGCCAAAGAGTTTGAAGTGATGCCATTTAAGGCACGACACGCTTTTCTCACCGTTTGGTGTTTGGTAAGGTTTTCTAAGTAACCTACATCTACATTTTGTATTGCAAAGATTGCTAGATTGATTTCAAGTCTTTATTTGACGAAAGTACCGGAAGACTCCGATTGTATTGTGAATATTTAATTCTTTCTCTTAACGACGCGTCGTCGTCGTTCTGAAAGAAGAAGTCGTTCTGAAAACTTTCTGTTTTTTTCGTTGTGTCTATTACTTACTCTTGAACAGTTCTTTAGAGTTAGACCACAATTTACCTAATAGTAGGTAAATATCTAAACATTGCTTCAGAATCAACAGATTTTTCTGGAAAACGGATCAGCAATTGTTGGTAATTTTGCAAGGCATTACTTCAAAAGCTTTAGCGTAACTGCCAAATTTCCAAATATATTAGGTGTAACCGTTTTGGAGAATAATCTAACAATGCTGAGGCATGAGAGATTTTTGTGATGAAACGTGCCCAGCACATTATTCGTGTCCGTTGACTGTAAATACATTGTCATTTACATACTGAATTGTCTCGTTTACAGCTGCTCCTAACCATCTACTTCGCATTATCATTACTCAATGACTTCACCAGCAACAACGATACTTCAGCTCAAACCGTGACTCTCATCAGAAAAATCAAGGACACCATCTTCAGCACAGCAGTACCAGTTACTCTTTACGTCACCGTCATGTTCTGGACCATGTTTGCAATTGACAAAGACCTAATACTACCCAAGAGGATGAAATCCTTTCCGATATGGGTCAACCATATAATGCACACTTCGAACACCTTATTCATTTTTATAGAATTATTTGTAGGTAAAATCAATTATCCTCCGAGGAAACTAGGCATCAGTATCATGCTATCTTTTATGGTGATTTACAATGTTTGGCAGCATGTTTTGTATTTTAAATTCGGTGCGTGGATGTATCCATTTTTGAATATTAACTGGGCGGTTAGGGCATTGTTTTTTGTATTTAGCGGAGTATATACGTTGAGCATGTATTTGTTAGGTGAAAAGTTAAATTATTGGGTGTCGCGTAGGTCTGCTGCTGTTGGTAATACCGTTGGTAAAAACGATGTTAGAAAGAATAATTAATTGGATTTTACGATTTGTGTTTGGATTTTTATTATTTCTTGTGAATTGTAGGTATATTTAAGTGTAGATAATTAAAATTATAGTGTTTTGAGTTAAGTAGGTATTCTACTACTATCCACTCTAGGTAGGTCTTTTATATCTATTTTTTATACATCTTTTCAACAAACCATAATGCACATTAAATTAGGTACCTATATTTATGAAAGTGTGATAAGTAGGTACCTACTTCCTGGCCCGGTCATGGAGACTATATTATAAGGTTAGGTACTTATACGAAATTCCTTGAAATCTTTACTATTTTTAACC
Source organism: Idaea biselata (assembly GCA_958496205.1). NCBI lineage: Eukaryota > Metazoa > Arthropoda > Insecta > Lepidoptera > Geometridae > Idaea > Idaea biselata. Next base: position 2,339,674 of record OY292397.1, read on the forward strand.
AATTAGGTACCTAGGTACTTTTAGAATTTGTACCCTCTCTAGAATTTGTGAATGTGATACATATAATACATACTCCTAAGTAGGTATGCCTATTTCCTAGGATTTTTGTACCACTACTAAAGGTTTGTGTCCTTCCCATTTTAGAGAGTTGGAGGTCAGTAGATTGGTCAGTTTTAAGACGTTTTAACATTATTAGGTATCTATTATAAAAATAAGGAATAGCATAATTAAGTATTGACTTTAGAAGGAAATTGATAGCGCCTGATAAAAACTAGAAGGCAAGTGCTGTTATATTCTGTTATCAAAGGGCATAGGTACGCCATATATGTTTATTCAATGAGACATTCACATGGTCGGTTTGAATCGTCAGTAATCTAGACTAATCTATAGTAATATCTATTATAGATTAGTCTAGATTACTGACGATCACAATTGACGACTTCTAGAAACTCATGCGGTTTTTTGTAGTGATCATGTGATTCACATTGTTGCATATTCTTAGAACTAACTACTATAGTGGAACTAGATCAATAATGTGTAGGTAGGTACTATAAAGGCGCTACCAGCTTGGTTCACTTTATAATAACTATCCTTTCGTCAGGTCAAATTAATATTCACATCAACGCAACCAAATAGAGGCTGGTATCATAGATAAATCTATACATACTGCTGGTATAAGCTAATCAGCACCAACTTACATAAGTATTTATTTTAACTTGTAATTCGGCACAGCTGTCTTCGGAGAGGCTCATCACCAAATCTAATATTTTTCCAGGATCGCTTTTTACAATACTTCTCCTCTTAACTTTCTTTGGAGTGGTCATCGTTGTTATTAAATCTCAGCAATCAATGAAATGTAAAATATTTAGAAATTGGTTATAATAATTTCTAGTTTGGAAATAAAAACAGAATTCAATTTATTTTTCAAAATGCCGCTTTGAAAAACTGTTTTTTTTTTTAATCATAAGTTTGCCACTTCGTATTGCTTTTGTATAAAGCAAGAGTTAGGTTTTTGCCACCAAACAAAAAAGAGCTAGCTTGCTCAAGGACTATTTATGTATTCTGTGCTCAAGGGCAGCAGTCGCAGAATCCAACGATGAAATTTCGAGTTTGCTGGCATCACTTGTTACCTGTGGCTTCACATAGCACCACATCTTAAAATATCGACCTTCGGCCTATTTCTAGATTTCTAGTTATTGTTTTGTTCCCGCCAAAACAAAATACGTCGGTTAGGCTGTATAGCATATTAAAAGATTTTATCTTACCTTTGATCGAGAAGGTAAACAAAAAAAAATTGATGTCAGACTAGAATTTTGCGGTGTAATTTCGCGAATATTTGTGTTTTCTAATGATAATTTAACATTCCTAGTGTATAAATATGGCTGAAATACAAACCTTGATCGAAATGGGATTCTCTAAAGAACGAGCGTAAGTCTCTACTGTTCTTATTTTCTATGCATTTTTAGGTTAGATACTGGTGATTGATATATGCCGATTTCTGTTTACAGCGAGAAAGCCCTGGCTGTCACTAATTTTAAAGGAGTAGAGCCTGCTATGGAGTGGTTGTTGGCTCATTCTGAAGACTTTGGGTCGTCGTCCGGCCAAGTTGTTGGTGGAAGTTCGAGTAGCGGGAGTTCAATGCCTGCCTCTGAACCTGCACCGGTGCCTGCACCGTCGACGGCTTCTAGCCCACCGGAGTCCCAGGAAGAAGCTGCCGAAGCGGCCGAAGCGAAGTCTCTCAAATGTGATGAATGTGGAAAACTTTGTAAAAACCAGGTAACCCATTTACCTACATAATTGGTGTAGGTACAGGTGATTTCCAGAACACTTACCTACTGAGTGTGCGGTCTCGTGAAGGCTACTACAAGGTAGTACTGTGTTTCATAGTATCTCAAAAATTACAAGAATTCCTAGCCCAGAAACATGACCTCAAAATAAAGTGCTAATCATAGATAAGCTGCCATCTGCCTGTAAAAGCATAAAATGTCATTACATAAAACAAACTTGTTTATCAGGATGAAATGGAGTTCCATGCTGCCAAGACCAACCACAGCAGCTTCTCTGAGTCAACGGAGGAGAAGAAACCTCTGACAGAAGAAGAGAAGAAAGCTCAACTTGTGTTGCTCGAGGACAGGCTAAGACTGAAGAGGAAAGAACGAGAGGAAAAAGAGAAGGTCACTTTAATAATATTAAAGCACTTCTTTTGCAAGTACACAGTTGTTTAGGATATGAGCGAACAAGCTCGCTTAAGAAGACAAGTAGTAGTGCTTTTAAAATCTAACTCATACAAGCAAGTTTCCCATTTGCATCCCTCTCGAGAGTCCAAGGTCTACTAAATCTCAAAATTATTTGGAGTCGACACAGTTGGCATGTTACCTACCGCAAATCAATTTGACAATGTTTTTCCATTGTGAAATTGATTTTGCCCGATACGAACCATTCAAAAAGGAGAAAGCATGAAACAAGGAAGCAGTTCGCCCACCGCTAGTTAGTTAGTTTTAGTTTCGCTGAGCCTTTTCCGCACTTAGCCTCACAATTGGGCCATTGTACATGATTTCTTAGAGGGCTTAAGACGCCACGGGAGCCTACCCCGTATTGGCGAATATCCCATGCCTTTGGACCGTGGTTTATCCTAGGACATGTCGGTTTCCTCACAATGTTTTCCTTCACCGTAAGAGCAATGTTAATAGCGCACTTAAATTTTTCTTAAAGAAAAAGACATTGGTGCGCGGTCGGCCTGGATTCGAAATCACGACCTTCGGAATGAAAGTCTCGGTATCTACCACTAGACCAACGCCGCTCTTGCCCACCGCTAGCCTCCTCCTGATCCATTCGTCGTCTTTTACGACTTTCCCAGGAAGAGATGGGGTAGCACTTTTCAATGCCAGGGCTAAAGATCAAAACTACGATGTAACTTTCTAGTGTTTCATAATTTGTCAAAATTGTATCAGGCTGAAGCCCTAGAACGTGAGAGACTCCGCATCAAGTCTGGCAAGGACCTCCAGGACGCCCGTCTCAAGCTGCAAGAACAAGAGATGCAGAAACTGGTGGAACAGAGACGAAAGGAGAAGCTTGAAGACCAGCGCGCGAGGGAACGGGTCCGGGCGCAGATTGAGGCTGATAAGCAGGCTAGGAAGTAAGTAGCATACAATTGGAGCTTCTTCTTCTCATGTAGTGGTGTGGCTCACCAACTCTTAGAGTTTTCAGATCGCCTTAAGGCCCTGTTACTTGACGTAACAATGAATATGGATGTAATAAACAGGAACAGCGACACTGATAAATATTTGAAAGGTTTTGCAGACAAACCTGTTAAACATTAGGCTGTAATTTGACACATTGGTTATTTATTGAATTCTGG